>OY821518.1:17558421-17713421 GCA_963682025.1 Cordilura impudica
CAGATTTTTCAGCGTTCCTTCCCAGGAGCAAGGTACATGTAGTTGCCCATGAGAAGAAGATGGATTATCAAAATTAGATCTGACAACAGTTAACTATTGAACTTAGAATATCATTTGGGAATTTTTCTTTTTAGCGATTTTTGATTTTGCCCATTTTCGGTTTTGAAGATTTTTTTTGGGCGATTTTTATTTTTCGCAATTTTCGAATTTTGGGGAATTTTTGATTTAAGCGATATATTTTCCACGATAAATCACATTGATAAATAATGTACTTGTCAAAAGACTGTTGCTTTCATAGTACTTCATATTATTTATATAGGAGGTGCCACGCCCACTAATCCCATCCCGCCCAATTTTTATTCAACTACTCACATTAATAACTGATGGACTCGTGCAAAATGTCGAATCTTTCCCTTTTATAGAACACCAGTTATATGATATTAGATATCTACTTTGCATGGGCGGTGATACGCCCACAGCTACGATCACGCCCATTTCTTGTTCGACTAATCATACAAAGAACCTGTGGTCTAATGTAAAGCCACAAAGCCCTCTCTTTTACAGTACTCCAGATATATGACATTAAATAGTTACTTTGCATGGGGAGTGCCACGCCAATTTTTTGTCGGACTACTCATACTAAGATCTGATGGTGTCGTGCAAAGTGTCAAAGCTTCCCTTTTTAGTACACCAGTTATATGATATCATATACTTACTTTTTACGGGTGGTGCCACGCCCACTGCTCCGTTCACGCCCATTTTTTGTCTAACTAATCATATGAATAATTTATGGGCTCACGCAAAGTCCCAAGACTCTCACTATAACAGTACTCCAAATATATGGCATTTTATATTTAAGTTGTATGGCAGGTGCCACGCCTATTGGTCCGATACTGCCCATTTTTTGTCCGACTACTCACATTAATAATAGGTGACACCAGAAAAATTTGAAAAGCTCTCTATATCGAGATATATAATATTGAATAATTACTTGTGTGGGAGGTACCGCGCCCTCTTGTCCGATCCCGCCCATTTCCGGCGTAGCTACTAATATGAACAATAGGTGACCTCACACAAATTTGCAAAGCTCTCCCTATCATAATACTCAATATATGTATATGATATTAAAAATTTACTTTGTGTGGGAGGTGCCACGCCCACTAAAATTATTTAAAAAATTATAGCCTATGGCACTTCCCATATCCGTAGGAAGACTCTGTGAAAATTTCAGGAATATCAGATGGGTAGTTACGGAGATTACCTCCTACAAACAAACAAACAAACAAACAAACAAACAAACAAACAAACAAACACACATTACCTCTTTATAATATTAGTATAGATAAATATTATTTTTACGAATTAAAAAAAAAAAAAAAATAAATTCAAACTCACTTTAAATTAATTTTTACAAATGTTCTGCAACCATTTCTAAGACCTGAACACTTAATCCTAACCCTTAGTGGAGGGTATAATAAAGTCCATCCAGACCTATAAAAATATTCTGAATTGTTTTTTTTTTGGGACTGCTGTTACTTCCAACTGTCCACTTGTTGGAGTTCGACACAAAAAACATATAAACTTTCAGTTTTGAAAAATAATGAATACTTAACAATTATAAACAAAAACATGCACTTGGTCATAAAGAGCAGCACAGAAGTGTATAGAAAATGAACAAAGATTATGGTTGGGGGATATACAGTCGGTAACTAAAAAAAGCTCATGCAAATTTAGATTTCTAGTAAGAAAATAACTATAATTTTTACTTTTGTCATTTACCCAGTAAAATTTTGTTATTATTCTTAATCGGGCATTTTAATTTTTGAATGCAGCTGTTTTAAGACTTGTTTCTGTTAATGGTGGCTTAGAAATAATAATTTTCCTAATTCTTATTATGGTATATAATTTTTTTCTGAATATCATTTTAATTAAAAAGTTGACAATAAAATTAAATTTCTCTTGTAATATTCCACAACTAACTAGTATTATTTTTCTTTATTTATTTTTTTTTTTTTGTTGTGTTTCTATGTAGGGCCTACATATATACATATATGGAGTGTGCCTGTTTTGTTATTTGCACTCAAGCGAATAATTAGAAATTATATCCAATTGCCTTGTGGCTGATTTTTGATTTTCATAGAAATTGAAACATACACAAAATCAACCATCCGGCCAACCAATACGCACACATTTATACATTCATCTTTTCACTCATTTATTCATACATACGTGCCCATTCAGATATCAGTATGAATATGCAAGTGTCTGTTTATGTCATTGGCAATATGTAGCCACATGCCTACATCTATTGAAACCATCACCATTCCACTAATAGTACGTGCAGTTTTGGTGGCTCTGTGCATCTGTTGCTAAATTGTATCCAGTGGTTTATACACACATATACAGACACAACCAGACAACATGTTACTTTAGTAGTGTCACCACACATATTCATTTCCATACCCACATACCTTGGCATAGACGTTCATACATATGCATTAAACACTCATACACACACACATTCGAAGTTATACATATTCATATTATTTGTAGGTAAATGAGCGTCCATGGGCTTATGACAGCAGTATGAGTAAAACGAATAAAACCTCATGGCTATCTGGACTAAACAATACGTTGGTTATCACATCTTTACCAGAAAATATTTAAAACAAATTTGTTAATTAAACAAGTGTCTTTTGTTAAATGTGATAAGAAAGATTGAGTTTGAAATTATTCAGGCTCAAGATTAAATGTTATACCCTCCACACGTCAGTGGCAGAGGGTATATATAGGTTTGTTATTCCGTTTGTAAAGCATCGAAAAACTAATTTCCGACCCCATAAAGTATATATATTCTTGGTCCTTATCACAGCTCGAGTCGATATAGCGATGTCCGTCTGTCCGTCTGTCTGTTGAAATCACGCTCATGCACAAAAAAAGCCATGTTACTGGATAAGGCTACAATAGTATCATTTGCCGTAATCCCGAGCAGGTGGGTGTTGAAAATGGGCTAAATCGGGCATCATTGTGATTAGATACCAGCAAAAATATGTAGGTACCTCTAAAAAAACAGAAAACCGAGTGTGTTTGTTGTAACAGTTTAGTGGTTGAACATAATAATTGAACAACATAAAAAAATGCCACAAATTATGCATATATATTAACAATACCAAGAACACAATAACATAGCTCATGTTTGTAGTATTGCCACATATTTTTTTTTTTATCGTTATCACGTTATAATAAAAAAAATCTCCAATATGAAAGAAAAAATGAAAACGAAAAATGGAAAATGGGAAATGAAAGTGGAAAATGGAGAATAGAAAATGTAAAATGAAAAATGTAAAATGAAAAATGAAAAATGGAGAATAGAAAATGGAAAATGAAAAATTGGAAAATGGAAAATGGAAAATGGAAAATGCAAAATGAACAAGTAAGAAAATTATAGTCGGTCTAGACCGACTATACGATACCCTATACCATGCGTTTAGAAACCCTATCTCTTAGGCCCAACTAACTGGACATTGAAAATAAGCAAAAACCAAATTTGAGTGGGATTTTTATTAATTTTTTTGGCTGCAGATATGAAAAAGTTCATATCGGATGCTATATCTATAAAGGGACTAGGTCCAAAAATGGACCGATCCTGATCATGTTTGGTAAAGTCTCTTGTATTTTGCAAAAATATGTACAAACAAAATTTGAGAAGAATCAGTGCAATATTTTTGTTTTTTAATAGATTTAAGTGAAGATCGGGAAGCAGCTCTATATGGGGTCAAAGGGATCATTTTTGGACTACTCATTAGTGGATGTAATGAACGCATACAAACCCAATTTGAGTAAGATCTATATGACAATTTGGATCTTATGGCAATTTATGTCGATTTCGTATGGGGGCTAGGTCTGAACATGGACCGATTCTCACCAATTTCAATAGCGTTCATCCCATGGCCGGTAAAAGGTTATATCCCAAATTTCATCAAAATATATTCATATTTGCGACCTGCAGTTTGATTACAAGCTTTACATGGACACACAGACGGACGGACGGACGGACGGACGGACGGACGGACGGACATTGTTAAATCAACTCAGAAAGTGATTCTGATTCGATCGGTATAATTAAAGATGGGTCTAGGTCAAATATTTTTGGTTGTTACAAACAGCAGCACAAAGTCATTATACCCAAACCACATAGTGGTATAGGGTATAAAAACGAAAAATGTCAAATGGAAAATGGAAAATGAAATTGAAAAATGGAAAATGAAAATTGAAAAATGAAAAATGGAAAATGAAAAATGTAAAATGGAAAACGCAAAATGGAAAATGGAAAATGAATAATCGAAAATGAAAAACGCAAAATGGAAAATGGAAAACGCAAAATGGAAAATGGAAAATGAAAAATGAAAAATGGAAAATGAAAATTGAAAATTGAAAATTGAAAAATGAAAAATGAAAAATGAAAAATCGAAAATGGAAAACGCAAAATGGAAAATGAACAAGTAAGAAAATTATAGTCGGTCTAGACCGACTATACGATACCCTATACCATGCGTTTAGAAACCTTATCTCTTAGGCCCAACTAACTGGACATTGAAAATAAGCAAAAACCAAATTTGAGTGGGATTTTTATTAATTTTTTTGGCTGCAGATATGAAAAAGTTCATATCGGATGCTATATCTATAAAGGGACTAGGTCCAAAAATGGACCGATCCTGATCATGTTTGGTAAAGTCTCTTGTATTTTGCAAAAATATGTAAAAACAAAATTTGAGAAGAATCAGTGCAATATTTTTGTTTTTTAATAGATTTAGGTGAAGATCGGGAAGCAGCTCTATATGGGGTCAAAGGGATCATTTTTGGACTACTCATTAGTGGATGTAATGAACGCATACAAACCCAATTTGAGTAAGATCTATATGACAATTTGGGTCTTATGGCAATTTATGTCGATTTCATATGGGTAATTTGTATGGGGGATAGGTCTGAACATGGACCGATTCCTACCAATTTCAATAGCGTTCATTCCATGGCCGACAAAAGCTTATATACCAAATTTTATCAAAATATATTCATATTTGCGACCTGCAGTTTGATTACAAAGTTTACATGGACACACAGACGGACGGACGGACGGACGGACGGACGGACGGACGGACATTGTTAAATCAAATCAGAAAGTGATTCTGATACGATCGGTATAATTAAAGATGGGTCTAGGTCAAATATTTTTGGTTGTTACAAACAGCAGCACAAAGTCATTATACCCAAACCACATAGTGGTATAGGGTATAAAAATGGAGAATGGAAAATGAAAAATGAAAAATGAAAAATGGAAAACGAAAAATGTTAAATGGAAAATGAAAAATGGAAAACGCAAAATGGAAAATGAAAAATGGAAAATGGAAAATGAAAAATGGAAAACGAAAAATGTAAAATGGAAAATGGAAAATGAAAAATGGAAAATGAAAATTGAAAAGTGAAAAATGAAAAATGGAAAATGGAAAACGCAAAATGGAAAATGAAAAATAGAGAATAAAAAATGAAAAATGGAAAACGAAAAATGTAAAATGGAAAATGGAAAATGAAATTGAAAAATGGAAAATGAAAATTGAAAATTGAAAAATGAAAAATGGGAAATGGAAAATGAAAAATGGAAAACGGAAAACGCAAAATGGAAAATGGAAAATGGAAAATGAAAAATGGAAAATGGAAAACGCAAAATGGAAAATGGAAAATGAAAAATGGAATATGAAAAATGGAATATGAAAAATGGAATATGAAAAATGGAATATGAAAAATGGAAAATGAAAATTGAAAAGTGAAAAATTGAAAATGAAAAATGGATAATAGAAAATGGAAAATGAAAAATGGAAAATGGAGAATGGAAAATGAAAAATGGAAAACGAAAAATGTTAAATGGAAAATGAAATTGAAAAATGGAAAATGAAAATTAAAAAATTGGAAATGAAAAATGGAAAACGGAAAACGCAAAATGGGAAATGGAAAATGAAAAATATAAAATGAAAAATAGAAAATGAAAAATAAAAAATGAAAAATGGAAAATGGAAAACGCAAAATGGAAAATGAAAAGTGGGAAATGGAAAATGAAAATGGAAAGTAAAAAATGGAAAATGAAAAATGGAAAATGAAAAATGGAAAATGAAAAATGGAAAATGGAAAAATGAAAAATGAAAAATGAAAAATGAAAAATGAAAAATGAAAAATGGAAAACGCAAAATGGAAAACGCAAAATGGAAAATGAAAAATGGAAAATGGAAAATGGAAAATGGAAAATGAAAAATGGAAAATGAAAATTCAAAAATGAAAAATGGAAAACGCAAAATGGAATATGAAAAGTGGGAAATGGAAAATGAAAATTGAAAAATGAAAAATGGAAAGTGAAAAATGGAAAAGGAAAAATTGAGAATGGAATGAAAAATGGAAAATGAAAAATGGAAAATGAAAATTGAAAAATGAAAAATGGAAGATGAAAAATGGGAAATGGAAAATGAAAAACGGAAGATGAAAAATGGGAAATGGAAAATGAAAAAAGGAATATGAAAAATGGAAAATGGAAAACGCAAATTGTAAAATGGAAAATGGAAAATGAAAAATAGAAAATGAAAAATGAAAAATGGAAAGTGGAAAACGCAAAATGGAAAATGAAAAGTGGGAAATCAAAAATGAAAATTGGAAAATGGAAAATGGAAGGTGAAAAATGGAAAATGAAATATGAGAAATGAAAAATGGAAAATGGAAAAGGAAAAATGGAGAATGGAATGAAAAATGGAATATGAAATATGGAAAATGAAAATTAAAAATGAAAAATGCGAAATGAAAAATGGAAAATGAAAAATGAAAAATTGAAAACGCAAAATGGAAAATGAAAAATGGAAAATGAAAAATGGAAAGTGAAAAATGGAAAATGAAAAATGGAAAATAGAAAAGGAAAAATGGAGAATGGAATGAAAAATGGAAAATGAAAAATGGAAAATGAAAATTAAAAATGAAAAATGAAAAATGAAAAATGAAAAATGAAAAATGGAAATTGGAAAATGAAAAATGGAAAATGAAAAATGAAAAATTGAAAACGCAAAATGGAAAATGAAAATTGAAAAATTAAAAATGAAAAATTAAAAATGTAAAATGGAAAACGCAAAATAGAAAATGAAAAGTGGGAAATGGAAAATGAAAATCGAAAATTGAAAAATGGAAAGTGAAAAATGGAAAATGAAAAATGGGAAATGAAAAATGGAAAATGAAAATTGAAAATGGAAAGTGAAAAATGGAAACTGAAAAATCGACAAAAGAAAAGGAAAAATCGAGAACGGAAAATGAAAAATGAAAAATGGAAAATGGAAAACGAAAAATGGAAAATGGAAAATGAAAAATGGAGAAGAGAAAATAGAAAATGAAAAATGGCAAAAGGAAAATGAAAAAAGAAAATTGAAAAATGAAAAATGAAAAATGCAAAGTGGAAAATGAAATTGAAAAATGGAAAATGAAAATTGAAAAATGGAAAACGAAAAATGAAAAATGGAAAATGGAAAATGAAAAATGGATAATGAAAATTGAAAAATGGAAAATGGGAAATGGAAAATGAAAATTGAAAAAATAAAAATGGAAAATGGAAATTGAAAAATTAAAAATGGAAAATGAAAATTGAAAAATGGAAAATGAAAAACGGAAAATTGGAAATGAAATATGGAAAATGGAAAATGGAAAATGGAAAATGAAAAATGAAAAATGGAAAATGAAAAATGGAAATGAAAATTGAAAAATGGAATATGGAAAATGCAAAATGGAAAATGGAAAATGAGAATTGAAAAATGGAAAATGGAAAATTGAAAAATGAAGAATGGAAAATAGAAAAATTAAAAACGGAAAATGGAAAATGAAAATTGAAAATTGAAAAACGGAAAATGGAAAATGAAAAACGGAAAGTGGAAAAATGAAAAATTTAAAATGAAAATTGAAAAATGAAAAATGGCAAAATTTGCTTATTTCTAATAACAATAATTTTTAGGCAAAAATAATTAATATTTTGGTATTCGGAATTAATGTTTCAGTATCGGTAAAAGTTTAAAGTGGGTGTAATATAGAGTTTAAGACTCAGGTGGAGGGTATCAAAAAATTCGGCACAGCCGAATTTAACACTCTTACTTGTTTTACTTTAAATTAAGCAAAAAACATTGGAGTCTTGTGTTTCAGCAATTCATCTATATTCTGCATGACAGGTTATACAGCTGTTTCGGGGAGAGTCACCAACCTTCATCAGTTACCAAAAGCAGTAGATAGTTTGCTTGGTAAAAAGTTAAATTCATATGATAGAGATCGAAAATAAGTTTTTTTATTTTTATAAATAATAATGAAACTAAATGTGATAAAAAAGTATTGTTGTAAAAAAAAAAATAAGAGAGCTTCGAAAAATATTGCAGATTTTAATAAAATATACGATTTCGGTCCCAGAACAACCCGACATGACAAAGAAAACACAAAAAATTTGGGAAAAATTTTCTTTGTTTTCAAATACTCTCCTTTCAGCTCGATACATTTTTACCAGCGATATTAATTAGCTCCGATACCGTGTATTTAGTAAGAACTGCTGAGCTGCTTAAAAGAGCCATTAGTTTCAGATTCCACCTCTTTATTGTTGGCAAATCTTCACATTCATAGATTTTCGCCATCGCAACAGAAGATGCGTAAACTGATGCATTTTCCTGATGAAACAACATTTTCTTTTTCGCCAAATGCAGCCTTTTATCATAAATTTCATCACTTAAATGCTGCAATCAGTCAGCATGCTATTCACCGTTGATAATTTTTCTTTTTTGAAGATAATCAATAAAAATTATCCAACGCGTACCCCCAAAAACAGACGGCATAACCTTGCCTGCAGATGGAACTCTCTTCGCTTTCTTTGGACACAATTCTCCCACTTTAGTCCTTTATTTTGACTGTCTCTGTTTCTCAGGTGTAAAGTCTCATCCAGAACTCGGCTTTGTTATCGCCAAACACTCTATTGAAAGATCTCACCACGCTGTTATTGTTTTTTTGTGAGTAGATGCGGTACCCATCTTGCTGATAGCTTCTGCATCTCCAAATTTATGCTCAATATGCGATATGTAGCACTTTTTTAAAAGATTATAATTTCAGCTAGATCTCGCACATTCAGCCGACGCACAGTAGCGGCCTTAGAACAAATGAGGTTGCAAAAATCAAAAATTTCATGTGCGCTTACGATATTCTGAATAAACTCATCTTATTGGAAATTGTGCAAGGATTACAAATTTGATACTTTCAGAAAAATCAGATTTTTAGTTTAGGAGACACAACCCTTCAAAGTTCACAGATTTTCAGTTTTCAAAAAAAAACACAATTCTTAGGATTTTTTTTTTTCGGTTCAGTTGATTTATGTATTTATTCAGTGTATTTCGGAAAAAAAATACTGTGTCCTTTGTGTGTCTCCCGGTAAATCGCGATTTTCCAACTGTCTATTTTTTCACTATTTTTCTTTGATTTAAAATAAAATTTTTTTTTTTTAAATTTATGGATAATAATGTTAAAACATAAAAACTTTGCAAAAAAAAAAAAAAAAAAAAAAATATAAAATTTTTAAAAATCATGTTTTTAATTTCACATATACGTGATTATTTCCACGCCGTTAAAAAATTTAAATTAAGACCTTGCTCATAGTCTGGACAATTATCTATCATTCGCTTTTTAACTTCTTTCATTATCTCAATCGGTTCAAAAGTTATGATTAAAGAATCCTTCGGAAAAGACATACAAATATAAAAAATATCAGACAATCATGATCGTGTATGACGTCGTTTCTCAAAGAAGTTGAACTAAAAGTAGACTACCGCAGGTGAGGATATGGGAACTCAAACGAGGGAAACACTTCGCGGATATTTTTTGAAAATGATCATAACTCGAATGATGATAACTCGAATCACTGGAATTAACAATCAAATCATTTAAAGATTGGGAACTAATGTTGAAGATTTTAAACTGCAAACATAAGATTTATTCCACAAAATATAGAATTTACATATTTACTTGCTATAGATATCATTATTAAACGGGATTCTAGGCCAAGAACATTACGCAGTCACAAGTATAATTTTATTTTTATTATAAACTAATCAAAAATTTATATTTTGGGTAAAAAATAAAACCCTTAACTTACGAAATATATAATCTTTCATGACAAATTTTTTGAGCAGCAGTTCGGTTTGGAAGTATTTTTTAATCTATTTGTACTAGTAGTATAATAAAGAGGTAATGTGTGTTTGTTTGTTTTTTTGTAAGAGGTAATCTCCGTAACTACTCATCTGATATTCCTGAAATTTTCACAGAGTCTTACCGCGGATATGGGAAATGCTATAGGCTATAATTATTTTAAATATTTTTAGTGCGCGTGGCACCTCCCATACAAAATATGTTTTTAATATCATACATATATATTCAGTACTATGATAGGGAGAACTTTGCAAATTTTTGTGAGGTGACCCCTTATTAATATTGGTAGCTATGCTGGAAATGGGAAGGATCGGATAAGTAGGCGTGGTACCTCTCATACAAAGTAATTACTCAATATCATATATCTCGAGTACTCTGACAGATACAGCTTTGCAAATTTATCCTGTGTGTTCTATTATTAACGTGAGTAGTCAGATAAAAAATGGGCGGAATCGGACAAAAGGGCATGGCACCCGACACACAAAGTAAACAGTAAGCGTCATATATCTCGACTACTATAATTGTAGAAATTTGCGTGAACAATTTCATTACGATGCGGGTTGGGAGGAAGGTCGTAGCGACGCTCACTGTGTTACGTCTAGTTCAATATATTTTACAAATTATTTAAAAATACATTTAGTTTAAATCATAAAATTTAGTATGACTTAAAAAAATTAATTTTTTCAAGGCGCGAGATTTAAAAAATCTTAACCACACTTTATTCCTTAACTTATTTCGCAAGCATTATTTGAATTTTTTTGCCAAGTTACCTTAAAAAATATGTTATAATATTTAATGGCAACCGGAATCCAACTTTGCCCAACAGAAGTTGGTGTTAAACTGTCTCCAAGGTTATTTGAAGCTATCAGGTGAATTTTACCATTGATAAGAAATATAATTTGAAAAGAACCGTGACGTTTTTAAGGCCAAGAAAATTGGATGCATATCGTAAAGAACTCTGTTAAAGAAGCGGCGCTGGTAACTCAGTGTTTGTCTTATTTAGTGATAAAAGTAAAAGCCAATGCTGTTTTGGAAACATGTAAACTAAAAAAGCTCCAGATAGGAATGCTACAAAAAAATTTATAGGTCAAAAACAGAGCACGAACAATTTAAATTACGGTTCATAAAAAAATACTCCTTTTGCGTAATCGACAATGCACTGTGTCTGAAATTCTGATTTCATTGGCCAAAAGTCCAATTTTTTGTCACCGATTTTTAAAATTTTAACGCCATTTTGTCGCTAATACATCCGAATTAAGGCAGCCAAAAAATTAGGTTAAACTATTGCTAATTGTTGCGATGGCATGTTGTCAAACTCAACTGCTTTTTCAGTTTCAGAAAATGGTGATTTTTTTTGGTTTTTTTTTATCAAAAATAAATGTTTACTACTCGAAAATAATTATCGGTAATGCC
The DNA here is from genome assembly GCA_963682025.1 of Cordilura impudica. Lineage (NCBI taxonomy): Eukaryota > Metazoa > Arthropoda > Insecta > Diptera > Scathophagidae > Cordilura > Cordilura impudica. Next base: position 17,570,083 of record OY821518.1, read on the forward strand.
CTGCGGTCCTTTTTACAAGGTTGGCAGGATTGCAGTCTTTAGTTGTTGTAAGTGGTCACAGCCCTATAGTTTGAGGTTAGGGGTGTTCTGAAATATTTATAAAACTACTATATTTTTGCAAAATTTTGCGGAATAGAACTTCTATTAAGCAAAAGGGAACAAGAAACGTATACCACTAGGAGAAAGGTAAAAGTATCCCCTTTGATCCTATTTATACTTTTGCACCCGCCATGATCCGCAGGTAGAACACTTTTCTATATTAATTAAATTACTTAAAAAAATTTCAAATATCTTCAGCTATTTTATAGCTTATGATAGTCATTATTTGTTCTATTACCAGTAATGATATCTATTTACAAAATACACCACCCTTTTCATATATTTGTAAGTAAGAATGTCAATACACAGAGGATGTAATTCATTTGTAACATGGGTTTTTTATTATTATACCTTCTTCATACCTTTTTATTTTACCTAGCAATGCATTAATGCAAGAAATAAAGAAAAAATCAATATAGGAAAAAATTTTAGATTGATTATAGATCAGCCAAAACAAGGGTCAGGCAACACATATGATGGCAATACAGCAAGAAGATTCTTTTCAGATACAGAAACAGCTTCTAAAATAACAGTACCCGTGTTCTGTATTTTATGTGAAAAGTTCTCACATCGAAAAAGTATGAAACAAAAAATTCCACTGTTTCTCGATTTGTGAGTAAAAACTGTGTCTGTATCTTAATGTGAAAAGTTACAACACTGGTTACGTTGTTATTGGAATATTCCAAGCCAGCTGTCAAAAAATAAAAACAAACAAAGCAAATAAAAGTAAACATAAAATTATGTGTATAAAAATTTAAGAACTTGAAATAATTTTTTTTTTAATTTAAATTTGTGAAAAATGTTCAATATACTTCTATTAACTGATACGATAATGATGATATGATAACTGAAAGATAACACGCTGCCTTTTTTGTGCAAGAATATTTTTAATGAGGGGGCTAAAAGTTTACTATGGTTAAATTATGCTCGTTTGCAGTTTTTGAAAGCGTTTCGTAGTATTGCCTACTCATATATCGAAACGGTCTTATCAAAACCGTAAGTACTTTGCTAAAAGTTTCGAAAAACTTTTAAGAAACATGTTATCTTATAGAGAATTAAATTTTAATACCTTCCGAAGAATACATTGCCTTATTAACCGAATGTTTGTCGGAGCAAACTTTTGTGGTCGATTATGAACGTCATTATTCCGTGGGCTTAGATATAGAAATATTAAAGCAAGCTTGCAGTTATTTGTGAGTATGCATTATAAACTTTAAAAAAACATATCTAAATATATTTGTTTTCTAGAGATTCTATTAAAGCCAACGTTATAGTACAAGGTTATAAAAATGCTACGATGGAAACCATAAATGATTTACAAAATCTAATAATACATCAAGTAATTATTGATACGAATGCTAAGACCATCAAAACGGATCCTAAAATTGAGCTGAAAGAAAAGGTTACAAAAAAAAACACTAAAAACCCTGCGAAGAGAGATGTTGAGTTAGAAATTGCTATGATATTGGATTGGGCACTGGTTTTCTTAGATGGCTTTCATCTCGGTGTGCTTCTAGTGAAGAAGCTATAGCGGCGGTATTGGAACACAATTTGCTACCTGATTTAGATCAAATGTGAAAATCCAGAAGACGCAAGAGCTCGTTATGAAGCTGTCTGAAACTTTAATAAAATTATTTAAAAAGTGCATATAAGTACTTAAAAAGTACATATATAATAAGGTGGCCCTTCAATGCATGGGCAAATTTAAAACTCATCTGTTCCAAACACGCAGGTCATTTTTGTGTGAGGTTAGGAGAAAAAAAATTTTGACAAAAATTTGGGCGCGATCGGTTGAAAATTCGCGTGCCGCACGAGGGTTAAAGTTCGTGAGAACGAGCAAAATTTATAAAAAAGAAGCTCATAACTACTCAGGGGTCACCCCTATGGAGGTAAGAAGTAAGAGCGACCCCCATTATTTTTGTATCCCAAATAATTCTCTAGAAAACTTACCCTCTATCTCCAACCCTTAAGGTTGTTCCCATACAAAAAAAAAAAAAAAAAAAATGCACGAAAATGTACCAAAATAGAAAAACAAAATATAGGAGCATTTCAACGAGAATTATTTCTATGGTCTCCGATTTTGATAAAATTTGGTGAGTATGCTTGGAATCGAACGCATATTTCCAAAATATTTTGTATTTTTTTTTTGAAAACTGTGGCAACCCCGAATCTGTGAAATATTGTAAAATTAGTTGTTAGGACATCATTCAGAAGGCAATAACTTGTTGTGTAAGAGATATTTAAAAAATTCTTTTTGTGTAAAAATAGTGAGAGTTTTGGGTTTCTGATATTTTATAAAATAAAATATATAAAATGGAAAAAAATGTTTGTGAAATATGCGTTCGATTCCAAACATACTCACCAAATTTTATCAAAATCGGAGACCATTGAAGTAAAATGGAAATGTTCATATACAATTTTTGCAATAAAATAAAATGGTTTATTGATGCTATTAATAGGTTTATTTATGTATAACATAATTATTAATGCTTTAAATTAAACTAGTTTTGCCATAACTCGGATATTTTTTGCGATAATCACTGACAACTTGAATTAAATATTGCTTCACCTCTTCGTTCCTGCATAATATTTTATTGCAGTCCTCCATCATTTTCACACCTCTCTCGGCGGTGTCGTTTACAACGTGAATTTTGTCGACAATTTTCAATGCTTGCTGATAATCTTCACGCTGTGGCCACGTTTCCGGTGGATATCGTAAAAATTCATGCGGCAAGTTGAAGCGTTGGAAAAAGTTTTCAGTTTTTGAGGTTACGAAAGCGCTCAGTTTCTTCATCAGTATGTTTTTGTAGTTTGACTTCCCTTTCTTTTATTTCAAGGCTTTCTTCTCCATCCTCTATGTACAAATTGGCCAACATTTTTCGTTTTATGTCACACGAAACATCTGAATCAAAGAAGGCTAGAGCTATAGCCTCCTCCGCTAGATACCACAAATGTCTAATAAATTTTGTTACCTTTATTTTCGACAATTTCTCATCTAAGTCTGCATACGAGTGAAGAGCTTTCAAAAAGCTCAAGTCCTGATTCGGCGCTTTGACAGCTTCAGTACGGTTATACCAGACTTTTACGTACAAACAAACAATAAATATACGGACATCTCGAATTCCATCCAATTGTGACTTTGACAGTTTAAATTGGTCTCTGAACATAAATATTTTCAACGAGTAGATTGCCTTGGACATCCATCGTGCGTGGTGAATGGGTATGAGTTGTTTAAACTTATATGCGCCCAAATCACCGCCAAGGAATAAAACAACCAATTCCAATAGTTCCTTATAGTCGTTGCGACGTTTTCTTTTCTGTAGTTTGGCCATGCAAAATGTAATGATGTCATCTGGTCCAGTTATTAATTTCGAAACAACGATTTCATCGCTTACTCCAGTTTCAAATGACTTTTGATTAACATTTTCCCAATTTAACTGGAAACGCAAAAACAGGCCAACATCTGGCGCAGAAGTGTTTCCAATTTTTTCTTTCAAGACTGCTCTTAGCACCAATTCGTATATGTGATGTCGACACGGTAGATACATCAAATCTCTCTCTAATAAGTAAAATTGCACTGCTTATCTTTAATTTTCCGCTCACAGGTTGTATGTTTTAATTGCAAATGTCACAGAACAACTAGAAGGTCAATACGTGTACATAAAAAACGTATCTAACATAAACAAAAAATTTTAATTATAATTCGGGGATTCCACAAACTAAAAAAGTATAACAATAAATTTAGCGATAATTCAAAGCTTCGGGGTTGCCGCAGTTTTCAAAAAAAAAAAAATAAAAAATGTTTTGGAAATATGCGTTCGATTCCAAACACACTCACCAAATTTTAACAAAATCGGAGACCATAGAAATAATTCTCGTTGAAATGCTCATATATTTTATTTTTCTATATTTGGTACACTTTCGTGTAATTTTTTTTTGTATGGGAACCCACTTAAGGGTTGGAGATAGAGGGTAAGTTTGTTCTAGAGAAATATTGGGGATACAAAAATAATGGGGGTTGCTCATACTTTTTAACTCCATAGTGGTGACCCCTTAGTAGTTATGAGCTTCTGTTTATAAATTTTGTTCGTTCTCACGAAATTTAACCCTCGTGTGGCACGCGAATTTTCAACCGAGCGCGCCCAAATTTTTGTCAAATTTTTTTTCTCCTAACCTCACACAAAAATGACCTGCTTGTTTGGAAAATCGAAAAAAAAAAAATAAGGGCCACCTTAATATATAAGTGCCTAAAAAGTGCTTATATATATGTACTTAAAAAGTGCATATGTAAGTACTTGAAAAGTGCCCATATTAGTGAATATTGTCTCAGAATGATTTTTCTTTATCCTTATCACCATAGTCCGATATTGTTACAGTTTCAGTATCATTCAAGTTTAAGGTGTGTGGTGGTATCAACGCTATGGTACTAAAGCTATTAATCGCTTCAAATAGTCAGTTGATTGATTAATAAAAACATCAATTAAATGTTAAATTAATAATGCAATTGTTTAACTTAAAAAAATTGATTAGTTAAAAAAACATTTTATTAATTGATAAAACAATTAATTGGTTAATTAAAAAACCAAACAATTTATAATTAAAAAGCCATTAGAGTTAAATTATAATGATTGATTTGTCAAAAAATTAATTTATTCATTAAATATTAATTCGATTAATTAAAATACAAATAATTAAATAAGTTAATAAATTTATACTTTTAATTAAATAATAATAACTTAATTAAATGAATTTAATAAACAATTACTTTAAAATCAACCATTTTTAAGTCATTTGAGCCCCACTGAATTTTGGTTGATTTTTTTTTATTAATTAATCAAGTGATTATCTGATTTATAAATTAATTTATTAATCAATCAACTGATTATCCGATTAGTAAATTAATTTATTCCTTTATTATACTGTCGAACATATTCGTGGGCATTGTACAAGTACTAAGTCAGTATAGAAAATCCTCCAAAAAAGTTCTCCCCTCCCAGAATGGCTGTTATACTATTTAAAAAAATAACTTTATTGATTCAAATAATCAATTGATTGTTTAATTAAAAAAAAAATGTAATTAAAAAAAAAAAAATTAATTAAAAAATAGAGTTTTATTATAAACTTAATAATTTAATTTAAATAATAATCTATTTATGAAGTAAAGATTAATTAAAATCAATATATTTTCAATAATTCAAAAATTAAATTATATATCAAGAAAACATGTTAATTAATTTTACCCCGCGTAAAGAACCTATGGATCACTTAGAAATAATTTTTAACTTTATCAAAAATGGATTTATGAAATTATTTTTTTTATAGTATAATATACTAATATAATATACTATATTATACAGTTTATACAGTTTTGTTTAAACTTTTACGTATACGTGAATTTACAAAATTTGCTTATTAATGAAATAAATAAATACATAAATTTATTAATAATATTAGATAATACTAAAATTAATCATTTATTTAAACAATTTATCATTTTATTAATAAATTTGTTCATTAAATATTTTTTTAAACAGATTTTATTTATTTTTTCAGCTTTTTGTAGTAGAAATGTAGTAAACGATTTTTTTTTAGTTCTTGAATTACTATTTTTTTTTTGTTATTAAAATTATACAACATTTACTACAAAATCATTCGAACAACTAAAAAAATAAATACATATTTTCAAAATTCATACAATAAAATTTGTGATTGTAACAAAACTTTTACTACACATGCGCTTTATCTGTTTTGCTTTTATTATCTGTTAGGAAAAGATCAAGAATCAGCCTTAAAAAGGATCAGTTTAAGTGTGATCCGTTGAATCATACAAAATGTCCTCTGGAAAATTCCAAATTGGAAGACATGTAGTCCACAAGTTTTTTTTTTTTTTGAATTTGGGAAATTCGTTACACTTTCTGAATAATTGCAAAGAAAAAAATTTAAATGTAAATACTAAAAGTAAAATATAAATAAAAAATGAACATATTTTTTACCTTTTCTCCAATATTCGATGTCATCTTATATATATATTTTTTTTTAAAGCAACTGAATTTAAAAACTTATCTCGCATAGATTTCAGTTGTGAGTGAATTTGACAGTTCAACTTCAAATTTTTTTACATGCATACTTTACAGAAACACTTTTTTCTCATTTTTCCAATAAATGTGAGAAAAACGTTACGTGACAGATAGTTCTCACAAAATAAAGTTACAGAACCAGTCGAATGCGAGAAACAATATTTTGTGTCAGTTCGCAACGTTTTTGTTTCATTTTTATACGTTCCATGTGAAAACTTTCCGATGTGAGAGTTACAGAACATAGCTACAGGTGAATATTTAAACCTTATTTTCAGATTTAAAATAATCCTAGAAGTACCCATTATGACAATAAATGTTTATAATTGTTATTAAAAAGTTCAACTTTGACCTGAAATTCCTTAAAAAGTACTCAATCAATTTAAATAAAACTATCCATTAAAAAAAGTGCTAAAATAGTTCGATCGATTCAAAATTTACAGAATTTTGGCCAAGGAAAAACGATTTTCAGCGACTGTGCGACTACACGTGCGTAGTTGCTCCAGAGAAGTTGAGGGCCCAAAAGCAGATGAAATTTTCAAAAACGTTGCTGGCATGGCAAGTAATATATAGAATGCAGTCATTTGTTACAACGAAATTTATATTAAGGAGTGTTTGCAAAGAAAACTTAATATTTCCACATATTTTTGGCCCCATTTAGCATCCCGCCACTACGCTCAAACAGCTCATAAGTGATACAAGTACAGTAAGGTAAAGAGAACAAGAAAGGGCTCTCAAAATTTGACAGAAACTGCTATTAATTCCCTCATAGAAGGGTTTTCGGAAATGGTCCATTTCTTCGTAAGTAGTAACTAGCACATAAAAGTTGTCTATTTTTGTAAGCTTTAATATAATTTTAAATAAATAAAAAAAAATCAGTACTCCAGGCTTAATGATTTTCCTTTTATAATATTTTATTTCTCACTCCACAATATATTTTCTTTGACAATTACCATTCACAAAAATTTAGTGCGTATATTTGTTGTCATGACTTCTTTGGTTGGGAATTTCCATAATCATTTCCACCCACTGCCTTTTGGTGATTGCTATATCGGCTGTTTATTTTCAACATTTGTATTCATTTAACATATGGCTTTTGTATATGTTATACTTATATTATAGAGATGTAACGCAAATAGAGAAATTTTCATCATCCAATTTATCTTTGTTATTTGGAGATGACGTCGTTTTTTTTTTTAATTTTCTTTATCATAATATAATCTTCAAAGAGGATTTTCTATTTCGTTGTTGTTGTTGTTGTACAAAATTAATACTTGGCAAACACTAATAATGTAACACATAAGTATTCACCACTGACACATCAATCGCATATGCCCCCCTCCAGAAAAACACTACAATTATTTATTATCAACCACCTTCCTTACTTGCATATTTAACCATTCCCTTAGAGTCGCACAGCCTTGTTGATTACAAATAAAATATAAAATTTCATTAAGAAATTCAGTAACGTTTTTCACACTCGTGTTGTTAACAACTAAAAGTCGTCTGGTATAGAATTTACCAAAAGGCGTAGTAGCAATATGTACTTGTACATATTGGCATGAGATTTATATTTTTTTTAAAGGTTCTCTTTACTTCTTTTCCATTTTGTTTTGTTGTTAACTTTGAGCCACTGATTTGCTTTGTACAATTAGAGCTTTACCGAAAATAATCACTACGTGCTTTTGATGATATCAACGTGTGATGAAAATCAATCTGATTTTCATGCATATGCTAGTCTGTGTGTGTGTGTGTATGTGTTTGTGTATTTAAGGTATTGGAGGAAATGAAAAATAAGAAAATAAAGCAGAAAAGTCAAATTACTGTAGAAGAGAATATTAACAAATTTGAAGCTCCGCATAAGCAAAAATTTCGTTGCCATTTCAATACTTGGCTGTGTACTAATTTTAATGGAAAATGATCTCGAATTCAAAAAGCTGAATTTTATTATTTAAATTTTAATTACTCCAATTCTGATTATGGCATCCACATGGTAAGTTCTTTCAGAAAAGGACTAAAATAGAAAAATAACCAATAAGTTTTTCGTAGAAAATTTTGTGGAAATTACATGAATCCTTAAAATTCTTTAGAAATGAATTGAAGAAAAACAATATTTATATACTTAATTACAAGCTGTTACACAAATGAATACAAAAAAAAAATCATATTTTTGAATGTATTTAAACATCAACTCAGGTAGAATTTAATATGTGAATTTGAGTTTGATGTACATGCCATTTGAAGATTAAAGCATTGAGTATGCTTTTTAAAAACTATATGAACTATTTAGTATTCCAAATAATATTCGTCGACACAGACGTTGTTTTAGAGATAAGGATGAGCGTAATAAAGAGAAGTGATTTTAAAGTTGCTCAGAAATTACTTTGCTTTCATATTGTTTAAAGGAAGAAAGAAAATTGTTTTAATAGAAACTTTCGCTTTGGTATGTTAAAAAGTGTTTTTTAAAATTAAAGCAAAACGACATTTCGTTTATTTCAAAAGTTTTAAAGAAAATCAAACCTGCACTTTATGGATACTTCATAAAAAAAAAACTTTTTTCAAATCAAAGCCACTGTACAGTAGAGTGTTTTTAGCAACGATATCAATTTCGCGCTTGATTTATACATATCTCCATCTAGCGCCTTTTTCAAAAAGTGAAAGTAAATCTGGCATTCGAAGCCCAAAATGCGGACCATACAAACAAACATTTTTGTTAACTTATGTCTGTTAGACAGTGCAAAAACCATTCTCGGGGGTGGGAAATTCCAAGTCAGGGCGAAAGTTCTGGGCCAGTATAGTAAAACGTCTAAAAGTCAAACTTTTTTATGACCTTTCTATATTTTCCCTTACCTTAATGTTTATTTTCTAAATTTTTCAGCTTTCATTTCTTTAACTCTTCATTAGACCCATCTTCCTGAAATATTTGTGGAGACTAACTACGTATCTGGAAGGACCTATAGGCTATACATTTTTGTAATATTTTTAGTGGGCGTGGTAACTCTGATACAGACTGAACTTTAAATATTATGTATATTAAGTACTATGACAGGCAGAGGTTTGCAATTTTGTGTGTGGTCCCTATAATTAATATTAGCAGCCCTACCGAAAAAGGGCTGATAGAATAAGAGGGCGTGTCACCTCCCATACGAATTAATTGTTCAATATAATATATCTCGATTACTATTACAGAGACAGCTTTGAAAATTTGTCTGAGGTCATCTATTATTAGTGTGAGTAGTCGGGTCAGAGGGGAGATGTGTAGACATCTATTTAGTCATCAACTAAAATCAAACAGTAAGCGCCATCTAAGTATATCAAGCGACTGCTGTGGTTGCTATACTTGATGGTTGCAGTTGTTCGCTATACATTCATGGCACTTTCTGTTGGTTGTTGAATCAGCTAAATAAATTAAAATCATAATATTTGTACCAATACACTTACATATGTACACCTCACACCGATTTTCCCTTATGCTGTTTTTGTGTTGTATTGTGAAATATATTTTTACCCCCCTGAGCGTATTTATTTATTTATTTTTTTATTTACATATCAAAAAATGGGAAAGATCGGACCAATGGGAGTGGCACCCCATTAGAAGTCAATATTAAATGGCATAAATCTGGCGCACTGCAATAGTGAGAGGACTTTGCATAAGTTATTCATGTGATTGTGATTCATAAGTTATTCATGTGATTGGTTGAACAAAAAATGGCCTCGAGTGAAGCAGTGGGTGTTGGACAGCACATTCAAGGTTTATGTATAATCTCATATAACTGGTGTACTATAGAAGAGAAAGCCTTGATATTTTTAAGTGTCCGTCCGATATTAATGTGAGCAGTCAGATAAAAATGGGAGGGATATTTTTATTGCCCGTGGCACCTCCTATAAAAAACCAAGTACTATAAATGCAATAGTCTTGAAACTTTTGAAAGGTACATTAATAAGAACTAGCAGATTCCAGCACTCGAAATTCGAGTGCATTTTCTAGGAAATTTTATTTTTTTCATTTAATAAGGACCCTAAAGGTATGCTTCACATTTTAAATGAATAAAACAAATTCAACACATTAACACAAACACATTAACAAATTTAATAAACACACACATAGCATTGTATAAATTTATGTATGTGTTAGTATTAACTTTAAACGATCATAACTCCAGAAAAAATATTCCAGACGATGAAAATCTGTAAATCTGGGTAACAGCTAAAAAGAAATACGTTTCAAATGATAAATTTTTTGTAAAAATCGGGGTAAAACTGTGAAACTTACATCGGTCACAAGAAGTCGCCTTGCCTACGGGCAAAATCACCAAACTGAAAAATCACCAAAATAAAAATTGCCAAAACCGAAAATTGCGAAAACCAAAAATCGCAAAAAACAAAAATCTTCAAAATTGAATTTAGGTAAAATCAAAAATTGCCAAAATCAAAAATCGCTAAAATAAAAAATTGCCAAATGATATTCTAAGTTCAAAGCAAATCATTAAGGGTTGTAATTTGGAAAATCCATGTTCTTCTCATGGGCAGCAATATATAGCTTGCTCCAGAATAGGAACGTCAAAAATTTTGATAATTTTGCATTGAAAACAAGTAAGAAAATTATAGTCGGTCTAGACCGACTATACGATACCCTATACCATGCGTTTAGAGACGCTGTCTCTTAGACCGAACTAACTGGATATAGAAAATAAGCATAAACCAAATTTGAGTGGGATTTTTATTAATTTTTTCGGCTGCAGATATGAAAAAGTTCATATAGGATGCTATATCTATATGGGGACTAGGCCCAAAAATGGACCGATCCGGACCATGTTTGGTAAAGTCTCTTGTATTTTGCAAAAATATATACAAACAAAATTTGATAGAAATAAGTGAAGATTGGGAAGCAGCTCTATATGGGGCCTATGACTAAGAGTTGATCTTATGGCAATATATGTTGATTTCATAGGGGTCATTTGTATGGGGGCTAGGTCTGAACATGGACCGATTCTCACCAATTTCAACAGCGTTCATCCCATGGCCGATAAAATATTAAATACCTATTTTCATCGAAATATATTCATATTTGCGACCTGCAGTTTGATTACAAGCTTTACATGGACACACAGACGGACGGACGGACGGACATCGTTAAATCGAATCAGATAGTGATTCTGATTCGATCGGTATAATTAAAGATGGGTGTGGGTCAAATATTTTAGTGGTATAGGGTATAAAAATAAAGTATAATTAATAGATATTTAACAGGAAAAATTATTTTGAAAATGTACATACATGTCAATAAGTCTCGGTAAATCGTAGCGAAGTACGACAGGGCATACTAGTATTATTATAAATTTATTATTTTACGTTTTTGCAAATTTAAAAATTAAAAATCTTATTTTCGATCTTTATGATTTAGATAGAAATTAATTGAGTTGGAATAGAGATACATATTTGAAACAAATGTGGAAATATTTCTTGCTTTATTTAAAGTAAATCATTTGATCTTGAGCTTGATTATTTTCATACCCTATACCCCTATGTGGTCAGAGTATAATAACTTTGTGCTTAAGTTTGTAACTACCAAACATATTTGACTTTTTTCATATCCAAAGGCAAAAATATTAATAACAATGCCACTCAAATTTGATTTATGCTTATTTTCTGTATCTAGTTAGTTGGAGCTAAAAGATAGTGTTTTGAAAGAATGGTATAGGGTATCGTATAATCGGTCCAGACCGACTACAATTTTATTTTTTGTTATATTTGTAAAAATGGAAAATAATAAATTAAAATACAGAGGGCACGCCGTTAATTCTTAATGTTAGTTTAGCAATTACAAATTGTTTTATTCCAAGCCTAAAACAAAAGTGTGCGAAGTTAGCCCCCCATTTTTGAAATATAATTTTTTGAAGATTGTTCTGAATTGTTCTAGGATTGTTCTAAAATATTTCCAAAACGATGAGTTTCTAAAATGTAATTTGTACCGGTAAATCGAAAAAAAGAATTACGAGCTTTGCCCCCCACTTTTGAAAAAAATATCAACGTTATTAAACGATATCAATATTTTTATGCAACACGAAAGTTAACGTACAGATTCCAAGGTATCCTGATTGGCATTCTCAGATCGCTTTGAAACTTGGACATGTTATAGAGAGGATGTAAAATTAAGGGACCCGTACATTAAGGGTTGCTTAAAATAGTGCTGAGGGTGCCATTCAGGATACCTTGTACGAAAGAAATTTTCGTACCGGTGCAAATTATATTTTGTAAACTCACCGTTTTGGAATATTGTAGAACAATCCTAGAACAATTCAAAACAATCTTCAAATAATTTTATTTCCAAAAATGGGGAAGAAATTTTGGAATCTGTACGTTAACTTTCGTGTTGCATAAAAATATTGATATCGTTTAATAACGTTCATATCGCGGCAAAAATGTTTTTTGTTCTCATTTGCGTACGTTACGGTTTGCCACATACCTATTTTGGAACAATGTTTAGAACAACTAGAACAACTTAGAACAACCGCCAATTTTTTTTTTCCAAAAGTGGGGGGCAAAGCTTAAAATTAGTTTTTTTTTTATCGAATTACCGGTACAAATCACATTTTAGAAACTCATCGTTTTGGAATATTGTAGAACAATCCTAGAACAATTCAGAACAATCTTCAAAAAATTGTATTTCCAACAAGTAAGAAAATTATAGTCTATCTAGACTGACTATACGATACCCTATACCATGCGTTTAGGGACCCTATCTCTTAGGCCCTACTAACTGGATATAGAAAATAACCATAAACCAAATTTGAGTGGGATTTTTATTAATTTTTTCGGCTGCAGATATGAAAAAGTTCATATCAGATGCAACATCTATATGGGGACTAGGTCCAAAAATGGACCGATCCTGATCATATCTGGTAAAGTCTCTTGTATTTTGCAAAATATATACAAACAAAATTTGAGAAGAATCAGTGCAATATTTTTGTTTTTTGATAGACTTAAGTGAAGATCGGGAAGCAGTTCTATATGGGGCCTATGACTAAGAGTTGTCCCATAGGGATCATTTTTGTACTACTCATTAATGGATGTAATAAACGCATACAAACCCAATTTGAGTAAGATCTATATGACAATTTGGATCTTATGGCAATTTATGTCGATTTTATAGGGGTCATTTGTATGGGGCTAGTTCTGAGCATGGACTGATTCTCAGCAATTTCAATAGCGTTCATCCTATGGCCGATAAAAGCTTAAATGCCAAATTTCATCAAACTACATTAATATTTGCGACCTGCAGTTTGAGTACAAGGTTTACATGGACACACTTACGGACGGACGGACGGACGGACTTCGTTAAATCGAATCGGATAGTGATTCTGATCAGATAGTGATTCTGATTCGATCGGTATAATAAAAGATGGGTCTAGGTCAAACATTTTTGGTAGTTACAAACAGCAACACAAAGTCATTATACCCAAACCACATAGTGGTATAGGGTATAAAAAATTGGTGAGGTCGAGTCACCAACCCTCATCAGTAAGCAAAAGCAGTTGATATGCACATTTTTGTGTTCAAGGTATGCACTTGCATGAAAAGCAGAATCTAATATTCAAGTGAACATATTCAATCGGTTCACTCTTCTTAATTTGACAAAATTTGTTCAAAATATATAAGAATTGTTGTTAAAATTATCTTTTTTTTTTTTAATTTATGGTTATTTTGATCCACGGCCCTCTGAATAATGCCGGTTTTTCCATTTTTCCCGTTTTTAAATTAGAATACCTTGAAACGCTCCATAAAGTTTTTGTAGAACATTTTTTTTTTTTTTTTTTTGAATATTTGTTAATTTCTCACGCTAGGTGTTGCATACAAACCCATAACAGAAAAATACATCTCCAACCGAAGATCAACGAAAGAATAACTTATTTATTTTGTGCTGACGATCTTCAAGTTGAAGCTAGTCTGTTAAAAATTATAGTTTCTTTACTTTTTCAAAATGCCCAACACTCTGGGTTCACATAGTGATAATAGGGCAAAAGTATGTAGTCCGTGTGGTAGAAAAATCGCGTTTGGTAAAATTAAGCCAGCAAAATTTTTAATAACTGAGCGTATTGAAAATATTATAAAAGAGTTTATATCAAAGGATTTTGATTTAACAGATGAAAACTATCCTTTGAGCATATGCAGATCTTGTTATTTAACTTTAATTGATTTTGAAAAGGAAATTTATAATAGGCAACTGCCAAGTATACCTGATTATAATCAATAAGTAGTAGGAAAAACTACTCGTTCAAATAAAGGATTCTGTACTTGTTATATATGTATGTGAGACAGCGAGAGTTACAGGACACATTAAAACTAAGAAAGGCAGAGATAAATTTAGAGAGTTAAGCAAGGAAATAGATATTTCCCGCTGGATTTCATGAATCACAAACAGCGACACAAAATGATTCCGTAGAATCCATCAAGCTAATTACTAAATGTTTCCAAGAAATCGGTAAGGGTATTAATCATTTATGTAAAAATTTTAAAGATAACATGATGAAAATTGTCGAAAAATTTCCTGACAAAATACAACAGCAAATTGCGACATGCGTAATAAAAAATAAATTTGAATCTGATGTAAGCGGAAGACTTGAAAACATTGATTTGGTGTTACCTACTGGCGGACGAAATACAAGAATTACAGTAAATAAAATTAAAGATGATAAAGTTGTATTTTGAGCTTTAACAAACATAATGAAAAAATTTACTAACTATATTAGATGTAATGTTGGAAGGACGTCTATTCCAGCAAATTACTCTAAGTATATGTCAGAAAAATCAAATACTTTAAAAGATTTACATAAACCAGGTACTTACGAATTTGATTGTGAAAATGCAGAAGATAAACAATTACGACCTGTAGTTTATTCTGATGCCGAAGAACTTCTTGAGAATGTTATTGAGCATAGACAAATATTGGGAAACGTTACTATTAAAGACATGGCTGATGGAGGTCAAGGCTTTTTTAAAATAAGTTTAACTATATTGCCCGAAAACTATTCACCCGAAACAACTGATGAAAACAGCTTTGTGCAGGAAGGTTGTGAAGACGAACATCATATACAAAATTCTGAGTATTTTAATGAATCAAAAAAAAAAAAAAAGAAAACTGTATTCTGAAGGTGGAAGTCTAAGTAAGAAAGCTAAGATGTCTAGTGTAGGTAAGTTAATATTGTTGTGTATAGTTCCTGGAATAAAAGAAACACATGCAAATATTAAACTTCTATTTGAGTTAACTTAAATTAATCGAATTCCGTTTAAATTTGTTGCAGATTTCAAAATTTTGTTAATTGTAAATGGCCAACAAACTGTAACAGCAATGTTTCCTTGTCCTTATTGCTTTATTTCCTTAAACGATTTAAGAGGTGCACCTAAAAAATCAGAAGCGGGAAGTTGTAAAAAATTGAAAACTTACGGAGAGTTAAGAGCAGATTATGAAAAATACTGTAGTAAAGGGCAAGATAAAAAATACAGTAAATAGCGTCTTTTTGGTGAAAGTAGCGATATCAATGTTCTTCAAAAATGCGTCATTTTTGAACTGCACATTCTAATAGGTTTCGCAACCCATTTGTTTTTTAAAGGTTTAGCCCCTGTTAGGCGAAGAAAAAGTTTTGTTGTGGCCTAAAAAACTAAACATTATTTCAAAAAATTATCAAGGTGTTACATTTGAAGGAAATGCATGTAGGAAACTGATCAAGGAAGCTGATAAACTTGAAGATCCGGAAATATATAGGAATGTAGGTACTTTTAAAATTATGCCATACATTAGAGCTTTCAAATCAATGAACAAAGTCGTAAATTGCTGCTTCACCTCAGGCAAAGTAGGACGTTCACTTGATGCTCACATCGAAGAATAAGATAAAGCTTTGAAAAGTATTGATAAACTATCAGAAACATTAAAGCTTCATGTTATTTTTTCACACTTAAAAGAAAGTTTACAATTCATCGATGGTAATCGTGATTTAGGATATTGGTCTGAACAAAGTGGAGAGTCGGTACACCGAGACTTTTTACACTTTTGGAAACGTTACAAAGTCAACAGTTTTCATCATAATACTTACTCAATCAATTTATTAAAAGCAGTAACTGAGTATTCATCCCTTCACCTTTGATTTCAATATCTTTTTAAAATATATTTATTATTTAAATTGAAATTAATATTTATCCTTGGGGTTAAACTAAAAAGTAGATTATGCATACATAAAAATATAAACGTAAAAAATTAAAAAAAAACGATTGGTCCTGGGTCAAACGGAAAGTGATTTTTTTGTATTGTATTGTATTGTATAAAGAGGTGTTCGAAGTACTGCGACCAAAGTGATCTATTAAGTGATTTTTTTACTCATGATTCATATATTTTGAACAAATTTTATCAAATTAAGAAGAACGAACCGATTAAATATGTGTACATGAATATTCGATTCTGCTTTTCATGCAACTGCATACCTTGAACACAAAAATGTGCATAACTAGCGAAGACGAGCAGCTAGGATTTTAATTTTTACATTTTTTTAATCAAGAAACAATATAGAAACTTTCTGCATTAGCCGATTTCGGATCCATTTTAGGTCCACATTCCCCGTCTTCAATATCACCGTGTATCGTAAGTCGTTCTAGACCAACTATAAATTGTTACTTGCTACTTGTTACCGTTTACTTGGGTAAAATTAGGGTAATCTGATTTTTCATTATTTTATACAGCTTGATATTTAAAGTGGGGTAAATTTTGCACCACTGTGCCAAGATGACCTCAAATATGGAGACACCTTTTAAAATTTTTGAAAACTTATACTGAATTGTAATAATGTAGTATTAAATTTATCAAATTGTTTACTTTTTCAAATATTTTGTTTCATTTTTGTTCGAGATATTTTGTTTTATTTTATTATCTGTGTCTATAATATTAATAGGCTAGGCGATGTCTTGTGACCGATGTTTTGTTCTACCGTTTTATCCCCATTTTGACCAAATGTATATTATTTGAAAGGTGTTTCTTTTTAACCGTTTTACAGATATACAGATTTTTAAATTTTTTCCTTTATTTTGAGTAAATTGCATTTAAAGTTGCTACTAACACATTCATAAAATTATAAAATGCTATGTGTGTTTTATTAAATTTGTTAATGCTTTTGTTATTTTAATTCACAATAATAATAAACCATAAAAGTGTTGTTTGTGAATTGGATAAGTTGAAAAATAAAGCTGCCTAGAAATTGCACTCGAATTCCGAGCGCTCGAATATGCTAGTTATTTTTAAACTCTTTCTTTTAACTCGTGCTCTCTGTCTGTCTGCCTGTCTGTCTGTCGTGGGTCAACCCCATTCCCCCTTATCCAATTGATCTGAAGCTTATCCCATAGTCTTGTTGTGACTACAGATTAATTTTGTGGTAGTCACGCACAGTCACGCATGGTCACGCACAGTCACGCAGTGATCTAAATGTCATTTATCCTCATTCGATCGATCTGAAACTTGGTACGTACACTTGCTGTGAAAAAAGATTAACTTAGACATAGTCACGCACAGTCACGGAGTGATTTAAAACCCATTTCCCCTTATCCGATCGATCTGAAACTTTGTCCATAGACTTATTGTGACCAAAGATTAATTTAAAATAAAATCACGCACAATCACGGAGAGATAAGGAAAGGAACAGTTTTAATGAAAACTTTGTTTTTATGGATTAGGTTATTATTATTATTAATATTTTTTTTTTTTTTTTTTGGTAAACACAGTTTCACTTAAAATATATTTTAATATGAAAACTATTAGAGTTTATATAATCTTTTTCTATTTAGCTTCAGTACGCCTTTACAATTTTTTTAAAGAGAAAAATTATACTTCTTTCATGATTATTATATATTTATTTATTTAGCTGCCATATTTTTAATTTTATTTGTCAGCTCATAATTATCAGAATCATTTTTTTTTCCAAAATTTGAGAAATTGTAATTCAAAAATTATTTCTATAGTAGTTTTAATACGGATTTTAATTATGTAATAATTTTTTAAATATTTTATATCGGATTTAATTTTATTACTTTTTGATTCCGAAGAAATAAATTTTAGTACAAAAATTTAATTCTGTTTAATTTAATTTTTAAGTGTTTGTTTTTGAGGTACCTGAGATTATGATAGGTAGATTATAACCATTTTTAATATAGTTTTAATATAAAGGCATTCATTTAAAATATGGTTCACTAAAATAATAAACGATCTAAAAAAATACACTCAGCTGCTAGCTTCTTCTTTATGAAGTTTTGGTGTGTTAAAGTGCAATGGCTTAAGCGAATTCTTAAATAGTAGTAGTACTACTAGTAGTAACTCTTTCATTTTCCAAAAATTCAATATTATAATAATATGTTACAATAGAATACTTAAAATAAATAATGTTCCATACGGCTTTGACATAGTCGTAAGCCGAAAAATCGGCTTATAATAACAATAAAAGTTGTATTTTTAATAAATGCATATATAAATTAAAGGCAAAATTTTAGTGATTATATTCATTAATTAAAAATCTTCGATATTGTAAAGCATTTATAATATAATTGACTAAAATTTGCCAATTAAAAAACTCGCCATTTAAAATCTTGATAAAGTTTTCTTCCGATATTGTGGTTGATCTAAACAGTTGCAGCCTGAAACTATTAAAAATAGGGCACTTGCAAACAAAACGTTGAATATTTTCGATTTCCTTACAGTTACATAGGGAGCATATTCGCGAGTTACTTCTTGTAAACCATGTGCCATTAAATTCAATTAAGTCACATCGGGCTTTAAAAATCCACATAACAACTTCTTTGGTTGTTCATATCCATAAAATAATATTTTCCTCTAGTATAATTTAGGTTTTTGTAAAATGTTTCTGTTTGGGAGGCCCTTTGTAAACGTTGTTCATGTTATTTTGTTTGTAGAGTTTCCAATAAATAATTTTGTTTGTTATTCCAGTCCCATAACATTTGATCAATATGGTCATCCAGTTCATTAAAACTTTTTGCCCAAAATGTTTGTTTTTCCAAAATTTTTTTGCTGAGTTTATGTGGGAGTCTGGATTCAGAATACTCAAACAGCGTTCTCTCGTGTAAATCAAATTCAATTGAAGTGTGTGGAGATAACAGTCTTCCAAACCGGATTCTACCATAAGAGCATAGTTGGGGGTAAAGTTTGGTAGTTTTAGTATGCGTTTGAGAAAATATCTCTGTAGTTTGTCTACTTCTTCGAAGTGAGTATGTCCCCATATGACTGTATTGAACGACATACTGCTTTGAATAAGTTATATTTTGTTGCTGTCGTAATTTAATTCTTTGCTGACTTGTTTCTATTTTGAACATGTTTTATTTATCAAACATTTGGTGTTAAAATCATTCCCAGATAATTGTATTCATTTACTATTTAAATTTCTTCTCCCTTGAAATACCATTTTTCTCCATTGGATTTCCTTCCACCATTTCTAAACACCATTATTTTTGATTTTGTAAGTTTTACTTCTAAATACCAACGTTCAGAATATATTATAAGATTTCGGATCATTTTTTGTAGCGTTTCTACTTCTTCTGCTATTATCACAATATCATCTGCATACAGTAATAATTTAAAATTTTTTTCTTCCACAAAAATCCCACCTTCAAGTTGATCATGCAAATCGTTAACATATAGCGAGAACAAGAGTGGTGAGAGTTAGCAACCGTGTTTTACACCTGATATAGTCGAAAAGGGTTCAGAGAGCTCGGTTCTATTTCAAACTGTTGTGTTTGTGGTTGAATAAATCCTTTCTAGAAAATATACCATTTTCGTCGAGACTCCTAAGAAGTGTAGTTTATAAAAAAGAGATTTAGGACAAATTTTGTCGAAGGCTGCCTTAAAGTCGACAAAAAATCCGTATACCTTTTTCTTTTGATTCAGCTTCAAATGAACAATGGCTGCAAGGTTATAAATATTGTCTGCTGTTGAGTAACCCTTTCTAAATCCAGCATGGTATTCAGTTATGATATTGTTTTCTTCAGTCCATTTGTACAGGCGCTCATTTATTATCCCCATCATAATTTTTGCCACACAGTTCATAAATGATATCCCTCTATAATTGTTTGCCAAGCTTGAATCATCCTTTTTTAATATTACCCAATTCCATTTTGTCGAAAATTTGATTGAAACAATGTGAAAATTCTACTAACAGTTCCATAGGAGCACTTTTGTAAAATTCGTAGGGGACTCTCTCTTCTGCTGGTGCTTTATATAGTTTTCCCTTCTGTTGTTATGGCTGAATCTAATAGTGGATCCGCATGGTATAATGGTTCATAACTCACCGTATTATTCCTTTTCTGTAGATTTAATAGGGTCATAAATTACATTCTAAAGTCGGATGACGATACATTGGCAATTTCACTAACAGGCTGATTTCTTAGTTATTTCTTAAATATTTTTGTGAATGTGCTCTTGGAATGTCTGGTGGTTAAATAGGTGGCTCACGTCTGTACTGAACTGTTAATATATATGTTAATAGCCATCCCATTCATTCTTTTGGTTTTTGGAGAATTTTTTGTCGATTACCGAATGTATAGTATTTTTGTTTTGAGTTTTGTCCATTATAAATGGAAATTTTGATGTTTCTTTTGTGATTTTGTTTACTATTTCATTTTCTTTTATATTTGCGTACCCATATATCAACATAATTTTTATTTTGTTTGGAAGCTGAATCAGATTATCTCTGATTTCACAAATTATATCATTTGAATTAGATATATTCTGTATATGATATACGCTTCTGCAAAGAAAACTCAACAATATATCTGTAGTCACAAGCGATAACCGCCTAAGTCGACTTAAGAACAATTTGAGTTATGTATGCTATCATATTCTACTAAGAATGCTTTATATTTACGTGAAATCCCCATTTTTTTTAAAACTGTTATTTAAGAAGTTATTAATGAAAACATACTGACCTAAGTTGTAATAAAGCCCCTTTATATTTATATAAACAGTTATTTTTCCCGAAAGAATGTTTTTCGCCGATTTGAGTTATGTATGCTATCATATTCTACTAAAAAATCTTTATATTTACGTGAAATCCCCATTCCTCTAACACTGCTTATTATAAAGTTATTAATGAAAACATACTGATCTAAGTCGTAATGATGCCCAATTACATTTATATAAAAAGCTATTTTTCTCGAAAGTATGATTTTCGAGTTAGGCGGTTGTTGCTTGTGACCACAGATATATTTTCTATTTATAGCAGAATGTTAGCCATTATGATTTGCAAAGACCAAAATTCTATCATTGTTTTAGTGCACCCTAATTTTTTTATACCATTCTTTTTTATACATTAAAAATGTGTTATTCTTTGAACAGAATTTTCGGCCCCAATGTTTAAGACTCAATCAAAAGGTTTCTTTGTTACTTCAGAGAACATTTTTTACCCCATATGTTTTAACGCTTCAAAATATCAGCAATATTGTGAAGAGGATATAAGAAAAGTTGGCATAATAAAACTTAATACTTAATCCTTATGATATAATTATGATTTCCATAAGTTTCCGAAAAATAAAATTTTTTGATTTACATAAGCTCAAATTTTCGAAGTAAAGAAAGTTTAAAATTTTTTAAATTAAAATTGATTATATTTTTTCTCTAAAAATCCTTATGGTCTTTTATTTGCTCATCCTATGATTTTATTAAAATTTAGTTTTTAAAATTTATATGTATATAAAATCTCTAAATTCCAAATAAAATAATGTAGAAATGTTTTTCTTTGTAAAGCTGATAGAATTAAAAACTAATATTAAATAAAATTGATTGACAAACAAATTGATATAACAACTTATGCATATTAAGGATTTACAGCAATCTTGGCCAAAAAATTTATTGATTTCATATTATTGAAAAAAAAAAAATATAGATAAATTAAAATATAAAAATATTACAGCTGCCAAATATTATCATCATAATAATCCTATAAAAACAAACTAAAAACTTATTAAACTGAGATTAAAAGAATACTGTGTACAAATACCAATATAATACAAATAAATTTGTGAGTGGTTGTGTGTGTGTGTTTTTGTGTTTTAACTTATGAGTCAAAAAAGTTTTTTTTTTATCTCTTTTGCAGTTGTTTTTCTACAACTTCTTTAACTTATAACTCAAACATCATACATTTTTACATGCACACACACACACATACACTTAACTAAACGTACACTTGCAAACATATAGAGAAATCATTTGTTCTAATCAACAAACACAAAAGTACAAAGTGGACTTTTAATATGTTTTTGATAAGTCACGTCAAAAGCAACAGTAGTCAGTTTTAGTCCTTCATAGTCATATAAAGTCGTTAGTTAGATAGATATCCACAGCCAAAAAGAAAAGAAAAAAAAAAAAACCAAAACATAACAACAAAAAACTAATACGAATAGAAAAAAAAATGAAGTCTCAAAAAAAACTTTATCACACAAATAGTCTTGTACACGTACGTATATCAAACATACTACTTAATACCTTGGTAGAGCACACCTAGAGTACTCTCGTATGATAAAAAAACAACACCAAACAAAGCAAAGAAAGAAGAGTATGAAACAAAACTAATACATATATAAGTGGTTGCTACGAATCTTTATGACAACAGCATAAATCAACAACAATAACAACAACTACAGCAAAAATAACAAAACTCAGAAGTATTACCACAGCTTAACGGTCAAGTTGTTAAAGAGAATATTTCAAAATGTGTTACACTGACAGAATTCATCCCTCGAATGGATTTTCACGTTTATTTCCTGTTTACTATAAACTAACACTCGGTTAAAAACAAATGCAGTACAGTCCCAGCAAAAAAAGTCAAGTCATTCTAAAAGAATCACATGTGCACTGCTTCCAAAGGAA
This sequence comes from Cordilura impudica, assembly GCA_963682025.1. NCBI lineage: Eukaryota > Metazoa > Arthropoda > Insecta > Diptera > Scathophagidae > Cordilura > Cordilura impudica. Next base: position 17,593,165 of record OY821518.1, read on the forward strand.
GAACATATTTCGATGTAATTTTAATCAACTTCCGAAGATGATAATATAAAGGTGCTATTAAAGAAATTTACTTTCAGATCGTAATAATATTTTACTAGCAGAGCCCAGCCCTCGAAATTCGAATGTAAATTCTAGGAAATTTTATTTTATCATTCAATTTATTTCTCTCAATGTTTTTAATCTACTTAATTCATTAAGTTTATTTCATTATAAATATTTGTTGACATATCTGTGTCTAAATACCTTCCATTAAAAAAAAAAAAATGAAGGAAGTCGGCCGAATAGAACGGCCAGACGGACTGACTTTAGTTTTTAGAAATTTTTTTAATATATAAGATTTAATATATAAGTTATAAATTGAGAGTTTATAAATTTATATAGGAAAATCGAAAAAAATAACAAAAAAAATTAATAAATAAATTGAAATTAAAAATTTATTATAAAATATACAATAAAGATACTGGCTAGAGGCTAATTGATATTAGAACAGGAGGAACTAGTTTTGAATTAACAAAAGTTTATATTGCGAAAACAAAATGTAGACCTATATTGAAAACCAAAAGTTTAAATTAAAATAAATAAAAAAAAAGTACCATAAACTATTTAAGTATGGTTTCAAAAAATATTTACATTATGTATCTTCAATATCTTTATATTCAAAAAGTGCTATCTGCAATTTACAATATAATATATGTTTGGTTTTCAAGTATTCTCTAAGATAAATGTTATATATAATAATGGTTTTAATTTTTATCATCTATAGCAGGATTAATTCTTAATAAATATTGTACTAAACCACTCGATGAATACCTTTAGATCTAATGAGTAAATTGGTGTTCCTCGCTCTCCTCAAAAACTTTGTTAAAGCAGATAGAACTTTTTGAATATAAGCCCCCCGATATATTACATTTCACATAGGGGCAGCCTTATGGGGCTGGTTAATTAAATATTGACAAAAAAAAAAAACCTTTGCACATGCTTACACATTTCAGCTTATATATTTAAACTAGCAGATTCCAGCGCTCGAAATTCGAGTGCAATTTCTAGCCAACTTTATTTCTTAACTTAGCTAATTCACAAACTAACACTTTTTTGGTTTATTATTATTGTGAATGAGGATAAATAACTCATTAATAAACACATTAACAAATTTAATAAGAATATACATATTTTATGTATATTTTAGTAGCAAACTTCAATGCAATTTACTCAAAACAACGGAAAACATTTAAAAATCTGTAAATCTGGTGAACAGCTAAAAAAAATACCTTTCAAATAATACACTCCTACGTTTGGTTCAAATCAGGATAAAACGGTAGAACAAAATATCGGTCACAAGAAATCGCCTAGCCTAATATAAAGTGATTTACATGCAATAAGTAACAGAGTAACATTATTAGAAACAACTACAATTAATGCAATTAAAGAGAGTGTAACCAAACTAGAGTCAGAAACTTCTGAGTTTAAGAATATGAAAAATGAAATAATCGAACTAAAAAGAAGATTTTTAAAACAAGATAATTCAATAGTCGCCGGTGGTATACGAATACGTGGTGTACCGTACTATGATAAAGAAAATTTGTTTGACATTTTTAGTCATATTTGTAATTCTTTAAATATTGCAACGCCTCAAGTTGATAACATATATAGACTTCAAAAAATATACAAAGCTAACAAACAATATTCACCAAAAGATGAAGTTATTGTCGTAAAAATGCATTCGCCATATGAAAAAAATTTTCTTTTAAAAACAATTGCGAAATATAGACGTGATAATAAGACTGCGTTATGTCTCAAAAACGCTGGTTTTGAAAGTGCCGAACCAATTTACGTCAACGAAAATTTAACGCCTCACAACCATAAAATATTTCAATCTGCATTAAAATTGAAGACAGACAAAATAATAAAAAGTGCATTCACTTTGCGTGGTCTTGTGTATATAAAAAAGCAAGACTCTGAAGATCCAATACAAATCGAATTTCTTGATGAACTACCACAGCTTTTTCGAGACTAAAATATCATCGTACATGAACTTTACTTTTATTATTTATATTAATGAACTTTTTATTAGTACCTTCTTAAATGTCAATATAAATAAATTTATCACAATTCTTTTCTTATATGTAATTAAACCAATAATTTTTACTGTTAATGCTGTCGTTGCCGTTAGGGTATTTATTTTCTTTTATCTAGTATATGACCTCAATAGGTGTTAATAGATTACATTCCAAGGACGTTACTGCCTCCATGGTTAAAATTCTTGGAAAACAGAGTAAAGAACTTAAAATATGCCATACAAATGCTCAAAGTCTTTTTAGTAAAATTGATGAATTCAGACATATCTTTGAAAACTCTGACTTAAATATCATATGTGTATCTGAAACATGGTTTTGTGATTCGATAACAGATGCTGTGGTCTCTATGAAAGGCTATAAATTATATAGAAATGACAGAGAAGATGGATATGGCGGCGTGGCGATCTATGTCAAACGTGGACTGGCTTGTAAAGTTTGAACCAGAAGTGGTGAAAACCCCAACGATAAAGTTGAATACATTTTTCTTGAAGCATGTAGTGACGGAAGAAAGTTACTGATTGGTAGTGTGTATCGGCCCAATAATAGAATTGATCTTACTAACTTTTACAAAATATTGGAAGATATAACTCCACTTTATAATGATGTAGTAATTGCAGGAGATTTTAATTCAAATCTACTAGCTGACACAAGTTTAATCATAAATATGAAATCTTTTGGTCTTAACCCAACGAATATAAATACTTCTACTCATTTCTCATCAACCACTAGCACACTAATTGATCTGTTTTTTGTGTCCAATGAATCAAACATTCTACTATATGATCAATTATCAGCATCGTGTTTTTCCAGACACGATCTTATTTTCTTGGCATACAACTTTCCACTCCAAATTCCTACTAACGAAATACATTTTCGTAATTTCAAACGCGCTAACCAATATATTTTAAGGGAAGAATATAACAAAATAGACTGGAGTTGTATATATAATATGTTATCGGTTCATGATCAATTAGCATTTTTGGAATATAACGTTTCAGATCTATACAACATAATTGTGCCAATACAAACAAAGACAATAAGCAGCAAACAAAAACCTTGGTTTACTACACAGATTAAACGTCTTATGGAGGATCGCGATTATGCATACTCTCGTTGAAAGCGCTACAAAGCAGTTGACTTGAATAACAGCTATCGAGCAGCCAGAAAGAACGTAACTAAAGCCATTAGAGAAGCTAAGTCAACATATTACGCCTATAAGTTTGCGAATTCAGTCAACACACGTAAAACTTGGAGAACAATAAGAGAAATTGGAATAGTGAAACCAAAAACCAATGAAGAAACCTCAATTTCAGATCCAAATGCCATCAATGAAAATTTTATTAATATACCGATGCAACAGGCGAATCACTCTTACTACAGTAACTTGCAGGATGAACTCCTACCAGAAAATCAATTCAGTTTCGATTGTATTAGTCAGTATGATGTACTCATGAGCTGCTCATCCATCAAATCTAACGCAACAGGTGTTGACGGTATTCATCCCACTTTTTTAAAAATGCTCCTTCCATATATCTTACCGGTGATAACCCACATATTCAATAAAATAATCATGACGAGCACCTACCCCTACAGATGGAAACAGGCAAAAGTTCTTCCAATACCAAAATCGTCCTCCGAGTATTGACCAATTGCCATATTACCGTACCTGTCAAAGGCATTTGAAAAACTGATACGTAAGCAAATAACTAATTATATCAATGATAATAATCTTCTTACTTGTAAACAATCCGGTTTTCGTGCCAAGCATAGTTGTATTACAGCTCTTACTGATGTAGCTGAAGATCTTAGAAAAGAACTAGGTGATGGCTGTATGGCAATGCTAGTCTTATTAGACCACTCAAAGGCTTTTGACACAGTTGATCACACTATTCTGATTCAAAAACTAGAGAAGATCATGCACTTTTCCCCAACGTCTTCCAAATTGATTTATTCATGTCTTCATGGTCGAGTACAGTATGTAGAAATCAACTCATCAATAACTTCAAATTTCCTTCCCATCTCTAGAGGTGTACCGCAAGGTTCCATTCTTGGACCTCTTCTCTTTTCCATTTATGCAACTGATTTGCCAGACCAGCTGATGCACTGCAATATTAGAATGTATGCTGACGATGTTCAATTGTACATAAGCAGTAAAAAGGAGCAATTTGAAGAATGTACGCGAAAATTAAATGATGATTTAGAACGTGTTTCTTTTTGGGCATCTGTAAATGGCCTAAGTCTAAATCCAAAAAAAAAACAAAATGCATTTTACTACGTAAGCGAACGCAGAAAGTTGTCGAAATACCCAACATTTATATTAATAACCAAAAAATAGAAATAGTCAATAAAGCCAAAAATCTAGGAGTAATTTTTAATAATACATTAACCTGGTCAGATCATGTTACAAATGCGTGTGGAAAAACCTTCTCGATGCTACGAACTCTATGGCCAACTCAACATTGCACCCCTTTTAAAATCAGATTGCTGCTCGCGAAAATGTATTTAATACCTTTTTTAATGTACGCCTGTGAAATTTTTTCAAGTTGTGATGCAAATAGCAAATCGAGACTAAACATAACGTATAATAATATTACAAGGTACGTTTTTGGCCTTAAGTTTTATGGTAACTATAAGCATATTACCCCCTATGCAAAGAAAATTTTTGGTGTCCAGCTTGATGACCTGATGAAGATTAGAACTCTAATTTTTTTACACAAAATTATAAACACTCGTGAGCCTCATCATCTGTATAATCGAATCACTTTCAGCCGACACAGTAGAAATAATACCATAATTCAAATAAGACATCATACGCTAATATCAAATTGGCAATTTTACATTAACGCAATTCGTCTTTGGAATATTAGTTATCCCACCAATTATTAGGGCAACCAGCAACGCGTTACACTTTAAGAAAAGAATTTTTGAGTATTACTCTTAATATTTTTACTTCAAAATTAAATCACACATTAATAAATTTTTTATTTTTTGTTTTTATTAATTGTTATTTAATAACTTTCCAATGTTTAATAACTGTTACATTGTATGACTCTATCTATCATGATATTTATAACATATGTTTAAAATTATCTTATAGCATTATTTTATTTTTATTTTTCTCTATGTTTTTATTTTTATACTTCAAAAAAACTTACATTTAACAATGTCTGTACTTCTACTACTTTAAGACTCATGTTTTGCTGTAGATGTTACCAAAATGAAATAAATAAATAAATAAAAATAAATAAATAAATAAATAAATAAATAAATAATAAATATTATAGATTTTCAAAGCTTCAGAAAACCTTGGATGAGAAGCATATTACACATACGGTTACTTTGGCTACTAAACGATTTTTTATACACTGTACCACTATGTACTGATGATTGTAACTATCAAAAATATTTGACCTAGATTATTATACTTATTGACTCAGAACCACTTTCTGAGTGATTTTAACGGTGTCCGTCCGTCCATCTATGTGTTCATGTAAACCTTGTAATATTTTTGAAAGAAATTTCGTTTATAAGCTTTTGTCGGCCATAAGATGAACACTATTGAAACTGGTAAAAAGCGGTGGATGTTCAGACCTAGGCCCCATATAAATTACTCCTACAACATCAACTTAAATTGCCATAATATCCTAATTATCATGCAGATCTCGGTAAAGTTGGGTTTATTTATGATAATTACATCCATTAATCAGTAGTCAAAACATAAACTCTATTGGGCAATTCTTATTCATTGCCCTCATATAAAGTTGATTCCCGATCTTCACTTAAATCTGTTAAAAAAGAAAAATTTTGCACGGATTTTTTTCAAATTTGGTTTGTATACGTTTTTGCAAAATATAAGTGGCTTTAAAAAATATGGTCAGGAGTGGTCCATTTTTCGACTTAGTCTCCATATAAATATAAGGTCTAATATGAACATTTTCATTTCCGAACGCAAAAAATTAACAACAATGCCACTCAATGGTTTATGATTTTTTTATATCCAATTAGTTGGACCTAAGAGGGTCTCTAAGTATTTCTTTAAAAATTAAAATGGAGATAAAGTGTAAATATGAAAATCATTGGTCGAGGTTTGGTAAATAAATGGTGTGTGCTACTTTTTGTTGTAATTACGTGTTATTATCTAATTGTGTAATTAAATTTTCAATTGTAATTTTATACGAAACCTACCAATTATATTTGAGTTTTGTTGAGTTTTACTTTTGTAGTGCACGCGCTGTAAAAAGTTTTGATTAGCAAGTTATTAACAAAAGTGTTCGGATTAACGTGTTACTAAAATCTTTTCCCACAAAAAAAAAGTTTTTTTTTTCCAGTAAAAATACAGGTTTTGCCGTGAAATTTGGAGCAGCAACAGTCGTCGAGCAGATGTAAGACAAGCACATCTATTGGAAACAATTAAGAACAAAAATTTAAATGAAGACCAAACTACTTCTATTCCAGACCAATTAAAATGTTATTGCTCTCATACAATCGAATGATGGAGGGAATAAAGGTAACTCATTCGAAATGGCTTGAATCAAATATGGTAATTCTAATTGCTGGACACGAAAAGAGTTTACCAGATATAATGGTGCAAACCACATAGTGGCATAGGGCATAATAAGTGTGATTTGAGAATCTTCGAAATGACACTTCAACTTAACTTCTAAGCAAACTACTTCTAAAGATATTCGTTAGAAAATTGACCCTCTTTGATAGCTTTTAATGATTTTTTAACTTTTAGATTCGCCATATTTCAGGAACTATAAAATTTTTGAATATATGTTAATTATTCTAAGTGTTTGCGCCCGAATTATTCATTGGATGATAGTTGGTAACATTTAAGACCACATGTTCCACAGATAAACAAATAGGCTCTGCACACTGGTGTAGAGCGTGTAAAAAGTTTTAGTTAACTTTTGGACGGTAAGCTACCAATATTACTGTTGAGCCTTAAAGCTTAAGAAAATAGAAAAAAAAACAATCAAAAACAAGTAAAAAAAATTATTGTCGGTCTAGACCGACTATTCGATACCCTATACCATGCGTTTAGAAACCCTATCTCTTAGGCCCAACTAACTGGACATAGAAAATAAGCAAAAACCAAATTTGAGTGGGATTTTTATTAATTTTTTTGGCTGCAGATATGAAAAAGTTCATATCGGATGCTATATATATATGGGAACTAGGTCTAAAAATGGACCGATCCTGATCATGTTTGGTGAAGCCTCTTGTATTTTGCAAAAATATATACAAACAAAATTTGAGAAGAATCAGTGCAATATTTTTGTTTTTTAATAGATTTAAGTGAAGATCGGGAAGCAGTTCTATATGGGGCCAAATGGATCATTTTTGGACTACTCATTAATGGACGTAATGAACGCATACAAAACCCAATTTGATTAAGATCTATATGACAATTTGGATCTTATGGCAATTTATGTCGATTTCATAGGGGAAATTTGTATGGGGGCTAGGTCTGAATATGGACCGATTCTCACCAATTTCAACAGCGTTCATCCCATGGCCGATGAAAGATTAAATACCAAATTTCATCGAAAAATATTCATATTTGCGACCTGCAGTTTGATTACAAACTTTACATGGACACACAGACGGACGGACGGACGGACATCGTTAAATCGAATAAGGTAGTGATTCTGATTCGATCGGTATAATTAAAGATGGTTGTAGGTCAAATATTTTTGGTTGTTACAAACAGCAGCACAAAGTCATTATACCCAAACCACATAGTGGTATAGGGTATAATAATAAAGACGGAATTTAAATGCTGGTTCATATAATATCAAACTACGATTTGATGAGATTTCAACAATCACTTATGTTAAGTTATGTTTATTTTTGAAACTTTTTATTTTGACTTTTCTCTCTGTGTACAAATTTTTAGTTACGTTTTGCTGTGTAATGTATTTTGTTTTTGTTTTTTTGCTTTTCGTTTTCTGTGCACTCTAAAGTCCTTTTATAACTCTCTGTGTCTGTGTTTGTTGGGTTTGACCCTAATCAAAAACAAGTTGAAAATCGTTTAGTTTTTTTTTAACCCAACTTTTTTTTTTTGTTACCAATTTAAGTTGAACCAAAAAATACGACTACCAAAATATAAAGAGGGACACAAAACTTTGCAAAGATGATGGTTTCTTTTTTTTTCTCTGTTGCTTGTGGATGTCAAACAAATAAAGACAATTCACAGTAGAAAAAAAACACACATGTGGGACAACTTTAAATAAACGATGTTTTGTTATTGTAGTGGTGTACAACAACTACGTGTGTTTGTATGATCAAAACCCACCTCTGTATGGTAGTAAACGAATTACGGTTTTAATAGGAAAAGCCATCAACAGATGGTAGAAATACACCATACAAACTCACTTCACACATACATGGTTTATGGATTTTATATAAAGACAAATGATTTAAAATTAGAATTATTTTTTTTTTCTTATTAAATTAAGTTGAAACAAAACGGTCAAGCTGGATCCTTATGCTAACATATTTGGGGTGACCTTATAAGTGATGGGGAATTTTATTTAATGGTTTTTTAATTCTCTCGAAACATGTTTTTTTTAATTGGGCCATTTTTTTTTTTTTTTTTGAAAACTGCTTCACTTAATTACAAAAAAAAAAAAAAAAAAAATCAATTAAAGGCTAAACGTACGAATTCAAAACACCAAACGGCTTAACCGCTATTGTCAATGTTGACTGATAACACTTCGATAAAACTGGCTTTACATAGACTTTATTAACTACTGCTACCATCATTTTAGAAATCTTAATAGTATTTAAAAAAAATCCCTTTTTCCTGGGTGGTATACAAAAAAAAAAAAAAATAAAAAAGGACCCTGCCATCATTTTTAATATAAAAGCTTAACATATCGTGTTTTAACATTTTTTAAATTTCCGGCAACTGTTGTTGCTCAAAAAAAAAAAAAAAATAAATAAATAAAATAAAAAATGAAAGAATCGGAAAATATTTACACGAAATGAAAGCGACACGTGTACTTTGTGATGTTATGATGCGACCAACAACACAAACAACTGCTCTGATGTTGCTGTTGCTGGTGCTGTGGGTTTTAATGTTACCGTTGTTGCTGTATGTTGTTCGTCTTTATCATCTTGTTTTATATATTATGATTTTCCGTTAAGTATGATCCTGCTGTTTCTGCATGCGTTTGTTAAGTTTGTGTATGACTGTGTAAAATTCTGTTGTTTCGCATAGAGAAACATATTTGAGCTCTGTATGAATGTGTATGTGTGTGTGTGTGTCTGAATTCTCGTTGTACGTTGATGGAATTTTAATTAAATTTTGATGTGGTTGTTAATGTGTGCATATGTTAGTCAATGTAACGTTGGTGTAGTCTTTAGCATACGTTTGTTGTTTAGCTGGTTATGTTGTTGTTACATGCACATACTTTTTTACAGACATATTCATCGTACACCATCATCATCATCATCATCATCAACATCATCATAAGAATGTATTTTGTTTGTTGTTTGGTGTAGGAGAGTATATTTTGTTGTTACATCAAATAGCACTTGAACTGTTGTTTCTTTTGGAATGCCTTGTTGATGTTATAAACGTTTTTGAAGTTGAAGTGGATTTCCTGTTGTAATCATTATGGCATACAAAATATACTTAATATATTATTCCAGTATGACTGAGTTTATTTTTTGGTCAGGCCAAAAAAACAGTCGCCCTTTCCTTTTGATATTTTTTTTTTGTTATTCCTAAAATACAAAAATTATGAATTCTTAATAGAAATAGCTAAAAACCCTTTTTGAGTTGCTCTATGTCAGTTCCTTAGCAGTACTTAGGATTGTTTTCATTAACCAGGTTTGGCAAAAACAGCATGTGATAGGAATTAATGATTTAACCAAAAAAGAACCAAATATAGTTTTGAAATATGTTTTTATAAAAATTTATCTTCTCTATTATTAGAAATTATATACATACTTGATCTCGAAACGAACAAAGATCAAATTATTTATGAAATTTTCCAATACATTGGAAACATCTGAAAAATTCTAGCTTTACACATTTAGTTTTTTTAATAATTGCACATTAAGTCCTAAAATAATTTATTTTCTTTTGCTGTGAAGTATTCTCTATCGAAGGATTATAAATTTGTTAAAAAACAGTACAATAAAAAAAGATAAACGAAAAAAGTACTTGTTTGTTAGTGATGGCAAAGCAATGGAATCTTTAAACTTCTGCAACAGAGTTGATTAAAACTATGAAAATAGATAATGGTATGAATGAAAATATATAAAATCACAACTGTTACTTAAATATTTACAGTTTGTGAGGTTTTTATCAACCGTTTTTTTTTTAAACACAATTGTAGTTTCCAATGTTTTAATCTTATAATTAATTTTTACAAAATAACGGCAAAACTGAACTTTTGTGAAGAGTTAAAACCAGAATAATAGATGGTTTTACTGTTAACATTAAGCAATAATATATTATATTTTTATTAATTTCGTAATGTCAGGCAAATTCAGAATAGACTTCTGTAACATACGTGGACTGCGGACGAATTTTTTCTCTGTATATGCCCACATCCGCTTTCATCGGCCGGAATGTTTCGCCTTATGTGAGACCCAGGTAGGTGAGGATGCTGATTCACAGGATTTTCACATAACCGGTTATCACCTTCTATCCCTTTTTACTTTTCACAGGGGCCTTGCAATGTACATTCGCAACAATGTTGTGTACCAGTTCCAGCAACATCTGAGCTGTAATGATGCAGAATTTAACTCACTTTGGGCTAAGTTCAAAATCAGGTCACACATTTTGCATTTCGGGTTTCTATACAGGAGCCCAAACATAGAAAGGGAGCATAGCTATAATGGCTTCGATGCGCTTTCTGAATCTATTACTAAAATATTAGAAAGTTGCCCAACTAGCAAAATCGTAGTGTAATGGTGCGGCGATGGTGGAAGATCCGCTTCCGTTTCCCTGAGCCTTTGCTGGTCGCACGTGCTGGCGTAGGGGCCTAGCTCGCCGGATGGGTGGGGTCTTGCTCGGGCCCCGGGAAACCGCACTACAGATTTTCACGTGCGATTTACAAAAAAACTGTCAATTAACACGGATGCTAAAGGATGGATGTTCATACTTACTTGGGGATTGGGGATGAGGTGTTCTGCCCCTTTAGCCCTCCCTACCATGTTACCTCGACTCCATCTCAATTGGAGGTAACCCACTCAATAAACAGAATTTGGTTTGGTTTGGTTTTCTACATTGGGTTTTAAAAAAAAAATTTTTATTTGCCCTTCATTTTAAGGGTTTTTAAATTTAAATTATACATATTTAGCAAAACTTATTTAATTTTTTTTTTATATTTTAGCAAAATTTTACTTTTTAGAAAAATTTTCAGTTTAGCAAAATTTTATTTCTTAGCAAAATTTTAATTTTAGGGAAATTTTAATTTTAGGAAAATTTTTAAATATAGCTCAATTTTAATTTTAGAAGAATTTTTAAATTTTAGCAAATTCTGTTTTAGGAAAATTTTAAATTTAGGGAAATTTTAAATTTAGGAAAATTTTTAATTTTAGGAAAAATTTTGAAAAAAAAACTTAATTTTTTTTTTTTAAAGATTTTTAATTTTAGAAAAATTTTAAAATTAGAAAAATTCAATTTTAGGAAAAATTTTTTAATTTAGGAAAATTTAAATTTTAGACAATTTCATATCTAGGCAAATTTTTTTTTTTACTAACATTTTAGTCCAATTTTATATCAAAACAATATTGTATTTAAATTTTAGAAAATTTATTTACATTTTGGAAAAATTTTTGTTTAACCTCCAAAAGAAATTTTGGTTAAATAAAAAATTACATCTTAGCGAGATTTTAATTTGTAGATCTATAAAATTTTTAATTTCATTGTAAAAGTGTATAGTTGAATTTTAAAGTAATTTTACTTAACGGTAAGTTGAGAAAAAAAAATTCTCATTTCCAAGAGATTTAATTTAATTTAAGGTAGTGGTGACAAATGTAATAGTGTTAGACATTGAAAGTACTGAGAGAAAACGATATACAATAGAGAGCCTTCGTATTCAGCAACAAATACACAAAACAATGAACCACAAAGAAGACACAAATAATATAAACGCCAGCTACAGCGTTGCATTACGATACAAATAATTTAAACTGTGATATTAAACTAAACCGTGTTGTAATAAATGTTCAAATTTATGCTTTATGTTTTTGTTAGTTCGAAAATTAATTAAAATTTATTTAAATGTGATATAATCCCAGATTATTGTAAGTTTTAATTGTTTTTGTATTGAATTTGTATTAATGTTATGCTTTATTTATTAAATAGACGAATTCCCTTGAAAAAGTCGACAAAAAATCGACGAAACGTCGGGAAAAATATGTAATTAATTTGTTTTATTTACATCAACAACAATAGGCCCAAATGGCTTAATAAAGGAAACTTTAAACCACATAATTAACACTTGGCCAAATAAAAACAACAAGACAAATTTTTATGTTCCACTGTATTTTACTTACATACATATATAATGTTATAAAATTTTAATTTATTGATAGCAAAAATTTTTAATTTATATTTAGCAAAAAATTTTAATTTATATATAGCAAAATTTTTAATTTATATATAGGAAAATTTTTTATTTAATTTAGATTTAAGAAAACATTTTAATTAGTTTCTTTTAATTACCGCCATATGGTTGTAGTTGTTGAGGATGAAGCTGCTGCCGCCAGACGCCGTGGTTGTGTCCATTGAAAAAATCGGCCATAGCTGTATTAATGATGATATTGTAGTGGATTTCAATACAAAATATTTATAATTCCTTAATTTGGTTTAATCAACTTGTGTTGTTTTATATTTTTATATTATTTTTCAATTATTTATTTTTTTTTTAAACCTTCTTTTCTTTTCTTAACAGTATTTAAGTTCTTAAATATAATTTAATTTTAAGTTTCTTTAAAAATGTTCTTCAACAATTTCTTTAGTTCTTAAACATTAATAATTTTTTTTTTTTAAACATTCTGTTCTTTTCTTAACATTATTGTCTTTTTTTTAAATTAACTTAAATTTTTTTTTTTTGCTCAGAACGCTTTCTTTAGCACAAACAGAAATTTTATTAATTAATACAAAAATTTTTTATTTATTCACGTCATTAAAATCTAGTTTTTTTTCTTAAAGTTTATTTAATTTTTATTTGTTTTTATTTCTAAACTTTTACACTACTGTCGATTAAGTGAACTAAAAACTTAATCGACATTTTAATTTTAAGAGGTTTTTCCTCAACCTTCTTTTTTTTTTTCTTAAAACTACATTTTATATTCTTAAAAGGTTTTTCCTCAACCTTATTCTTCACGACTCAAAATTCAACTCCTCGTTTAATTTTCAATTCTTGTTAATCAAGCCAAATCTTCCTCATTCATTCCTCTGCAGATAAAAACCTGTTTATTAAACAAACAAAATCACCAGCAATTCAGTGAGAACATTCATATGCATTCATAATATTCTCTAGTATTTATAACACTCACACTCATATATGACTATGACAGCAAGTGAGATCAATACAAGAAAATACGTGGTTTGACCAGCATGATTGCATATGAATGTGTTCATGATTTAATACAACACAATGAAGAGAAAAAAAATGCCATCAACCTATTACCATATAAGGTGTTGTTTATATGTACATACTTGAACTTGAAAATAATTTCAAGATCAAGGTTATTATTTTTTTTTTCTTCTTTCTTATTCTGCTTGTAACAGAAATTCTTTTGTTACAGTGCAGAGCAAAAAAAGATCACCGTCACAGTAGTTGCCGGCGATTTCAATATTCATAACTCTTCTTGGCTTCACCATTCGAGTCAAACAACTCCCGAAGGCCGTTACGTTGAGCTTTTCGCCGCGCATAACCACTTAGCGCAACTATTGAATGAAACAACGCACATTCCATGCATTGCAGGGCAAAGCCAAAATATCCTCGACCTTTTTCTAACTTCACATGAAGTGAAAAATCTTGCACCTCTCGGTAATTCGGATCACTGCACCATTTCCGCATCTTTTTCGTTCTCTATACTTCATAGTGTTTTAACACCAGCTACGAAACGCACAGTTTTTATTTACAAAAAGGCTCGTTGGGCCGAGCTCAACGATTTCTTCAAGCATTTCAACTGGAAAATTTGTTTCCTGGACAATAATATTGACGCGATAATCGTGGAAATAATAATTGTGCTTGGTATGAGATTATTCATTCCATCAAAGTACATTTCGGCTAAACCTAATCAAAAATCTTGGTTTAACCAGACTTGCAAAGATGCAGTCAGATCCAGAGAGGAAGCATTCAGACTTTGGCGTGAAAATAAAAATTCCGTCACTGAACTGCTACGAAAACAGGCGAGAAACGAATGTGCTAACTTACTAAGGCGTGAAAAGTTTCTTCACGATCAGCGTCTTCGTGCTAAAGTTCTTTCTACTCCTCGGGGCAGCAAAAGCTTTTGATCATTTGTTAAAAGAGTAAAGAATAATGCTAGTTCTGCAATCCCTACTGTTATAAAGAATGACCAAATATTCACTGACCCGGTTGATAAGGCTAACCTTTTAGATGAACTTTTTGCAATAAATTCATTTTTGCCGGATAGCGATCAACCACTGCCCGAATTCGAAAGAGTATCTTGTACTATGCCTAAAATATTCTTCCGAGCACGTGCAGTTAAAAAGGTTCTTTCGGATCTCAACATAAATAAGTCTCCGGGACCGGATGGTATACCAGCACTGGTGCTGAAGCAGTGCTCTTCGATGCTAGCCAGTCCATTGGCCAACCTTTTCAGCCTTTCGTACCGTGCGGGAGTCTTTCCCTCTTGTTGGAAGGTTGCCAGTATCCAGCCAATCCCTAAAAAGTGTACGGCTAATAACCCTGAAAATTACCGTCCAATTGCAATCTACTCAGTGCTCTTAAAGGTGATGGAGAGCATGATCAATTTCCATCTTGTGGACTACCTAGAAGCCAGCTCACTTCTTAATGGTCGACAGTATGGCTTCCGTAGCAATCGTTCCACAGCAGACCTGTTAAATCTACTTTCTGAGCGCTGGAGTCGATCCATTCGCAATTTTAGCGATTGTAATGTGGTTGCTCTAGATACGTCCAAGTCATTCGATCGTGTGTGGCACGGTGCATTGATATCAATGCTTGTTGCATTTGGGGTCGGTAATGACTTCGCTCGATTTATATCGGTGGTGTCTCATCTAATGTGTGTCTCATCTAATGATTTTCAGCTTAACTCAGGGGTACCCCAAGGTTTTGTTTTTTCTCCTTCTCTTTTCCTTATATTTCTGAACAAACTTCCTGGCCATACTTTCAATTCTATATACTCCTTCGCAGATGACAACAACATTTGTCATTAATTTTCCTTCAATTGAGGTAAATGGGGGACAATGAATGACACTCTTAGTCAAGATCTGTTAACAAGCTCCGGTTGGGGTAAAGCGTGGATCCAACAATGTCATCTGTATGTATGGGTGGTATAGTTATTGAGGAATTGGATACTATTAATGTTCTAGGCATGAATATTCTATGTGATGTTCGTTGGAATTAGCATGTTTTTCAAGTGCCTAAAGAAGCATTCAATTGTCTTGGTTTTCTAAAACGGTTCAAATCACTTTCATTCCACCGAAAATGGAATACCATTCCCATATATGGGCAGGCGCTTCCAATTTTATTTGGGAGCTACTCCACCGGGTGCAAAGAAGGGCGTTGATGCTCACTAATGTCAGTAGGATATCCAACTCTATTGACTCGATGGAACAACGTCGAAATGTGGGTTGTGAAACACTGATACTACCATGGGGAATGTTCTACTGGGATTAACGAACTCCTTCCAAGTGCGCGAGTTTCAGTTGGCTCTACCCGCGTTTCTAATAGACCAGATCCGTATTACAGAGAAAATTCATTTATCGGTCGAACTAGCCGTATGTGGAATACACTTCCCACACAAGTCTTTCCTGACAGTTACAATCTAATAAAATTTAAGTCAAATATCCACAAACATGACTTCCTCTTTCCTCCTTCCCATAACCTATTTTCCTATAATTAACACAATGCACTGTGTTTGTAGCAGCATCCCTTGTGTGTTGGTTAATAAAAAAATTAATATATATATAGTGAAAGAGGTACGGTCACGACTCAACATTTAGGTGGCATGCCTCGTAAAATGACAGGATAATTTAATAGCTAGAAACTTTACAATATGTGCAAAATTGGTTCCTAAAGAGGTCATTGACAATCGGAAACTAAAAAGTATGTGCTCGAACTCTCTCTCGACAAGCAATTGATGCTGATATTGGTTGTTATCGTGCTGTGAGGAAACCACTGATATATGAGAAAACTCGTCTACCTCGCATGAACTAACCAAGACGGAATTGTAATTCTGTTCTCATTTTGAATTAGCTCAAGTTTATTTTAAGAGGCCATGATGGAAGAATGTATGTGCAATGATGAAAGTAATATACTAGACCCAAGATATGTTGTTGGATGTGGCCAACCAAGCAAGAATTGGATACAGACAAATTATAAATGACGTAATGTATCTATACGCGGAAGAGAATATGCTCCCCGTCTAGAAGTTTCAACATCACATTGATCCAAAATACACCTTCAAATTTATAACCGAAAGGCTACAATCAAATGTAGTTAATAGCTTGGAATAGACAGCCCAATTAGCAGATCTCAATCTATGGGAAATTGTAAATCGGAAAGTAAGGACACAAAATTACGAATTTCTTGCCGAACATATTTGCCGCTATCCTAAATTCCAATTAATCACAATCTTAAATCGTAGTATAGAATTAGGTTTGTTAGTTATAAGCCAAGGATTCCTAAAACTCCATTACCAAATTGTTGTTGTTAATGATACAGTAGATCCATCCAAATCAAACACTTTAGAGGTTTGACTATATTGGCCTAGTATTTGGACTCTGACTTGGACTTTCTAATCAACTTGAAAATATTCCACAGTGTTCTTGGAGTTACAAATATTTTTCCCTTTCTAGGGCCATATTCCAAAGCGGAATATTATAACGATGGTGTTGTGGGTTAAACTAGATCGTATGGATCTGAAGAACGTATGGTTCAGCGAGACGGCACCATTTGCCACATCGCGCACGAAACAATCGATTTCCAGACCGAATTATCTCTAAAAATTTCGATGTTAACGATGTTAGCATCGCACAGTGGCTTAAAATCGGTTTTTATTGGCACAAATTCTGTACCTTCTGAACTGATCAATATATATTAGCAGTTTTTTTTTTATGGATAGCTAGTTAGTTGAGCTTGACTCAGTTTTAATTTCATTAAAATTGATTGATTATTTTATAAGGAATTCTAGGTCAAAATTTAACTTTTAAGTTTTTTTTTTTAAATTTTAGCATGGTTTTTAATTTTTTTTATATATTAAAAAATTTTATATTTGGATTTAAATAATAATTATAAGCACTTTTCATAATAATGTTATCTTTTAAATTTTTCCGCTGAAAAAAAATTTTACACAAAAAAAAAAAAAAAAATAATAAAATCAACTGGAAATTTTGCTATTATTACTTAAAAGTAAAAAATTTTTTGCTGTCAAATTTTGCAGATGTGTTTACACTCAGAGAATATTTACACTTAAAAAAAACGTTAGTAATATTATCTAAGAAAATTTTGTTAAAAATTTGTTAAATATAGCAAAATAAATCTGCTGGACATTACCGAAATGATTCTGATTTTGATATTTTTTTGAAACTTTCATATTTACTAAAACATTCCATACATATGTGGGAAAGAAAACCTTTTAAAAATAAAAACTGCAATAGATTTTATTAGCATTTGTAACAATGAGAGGTTCGCTTTATTATTATTTTTTGCTAATACTATGTTTTTCGCACTTAAATAACAATTCAAATATTGACTGCAAACACTCCATATTCTGTTCTGCGTTATTTCTCTTCCTTAGTAGTTTTTTGACTTTTTCATCCAAGTCCCAATGTTCCACTTTGATTTGATTTCGATTACTAGAGATGAACGGATCTGACGTTACCAATACTATATTAAATAGATCGTTTGTGGAATTTTGTGAAATTTTTCTAGTATTGTGCTCGCTATAAAATCTGTAATCCTTATTCCTTTTTTCCTGAGCTTCCTCTGATAGATCTTGTGAACTGTTGCGTATATATTTCTACATGGGTACTTGGTTGTATATATTTTTGTAGTTTCCTTAGCACAATCTCCAAATTTTCTGGAGTCAATTTCTTCATTGCACGCAAGTACTTCAGGATTATTTTAAATCTACTCCTGATATTTCAAATGCTGTTTCTGGATCTGGGAAGAAGAAAATCAAATTTATATGCATCAGTATTATTTAATGATTTTGTTGGGACTGAACATGAACATATCTGAATCCGAAATATTTTCACATACTACTTGTTTGTATTTTTTTGTCCGGAAAAATCACCACATCCCCATTTACAAAAAAGAACTAACTTTGAATTTTCATCGACATTATTACTTACAAATATATCCAAAGGGTGGTGCATTTTGTAAGCAGACATCATTACTGGTAATAGAACAAATAGTGATAATGACAATAATTTAACACACCATTTTATAATTATAGGTCTGTTTAAGTTACTGAAATATGAAATTTTTTGAGTAATTTCATTAAAATGAAAAAGTGATCTACCCATGGGTTGTCACAGGTACAAAAATATATATAGGGTTAAAAAGGACATCTTCGCCTTTCTTCGGGTATGTTTCTTGTTCCCTTTTGTTTTCTTGAAGTTCTATTCCACTGAAGTTGAAATTTGACAAGAAAATATTAGTTTAATAACTATTTCATAATACCCCTAATATTAAAGGTCAGGGCTGTGACCACTTACAACAACTAAAGACTACAATCCTAGCAATCTTGGAAAAAGGACCGCAGGTAATTAGCGATGTTAACTTGCGAGTAGTAGCCATTTATTTTTGAAAAAAAAAAACAAAAAAAGAAACACCTTTTTCTGAGATTTGAAAAACAGATGAGTTTGACAGCATGCCACGCCCACAATTAGCAATAGTTTAATCTAGTTGTTTGGCTACCTCAATTTGGATATATTGACTACAAAATGGCGTTAATATTTAAAAAACCGGTGACAAAAAAAATTTGACTTTTGGCCAATGAAATCAAAATTTCAGTCACAGTGCATCGTGCTATTTATTTTTTTTTTTTTGATTATTTTTCAAGTGTCAGGTCTATGCGAATAAATCAAAAATGATTTCTGAGACCAAGGGCCAAAGCATCATCGGCGTGATAGTACCACATCTTTGTCAAAATGTCAATGAAATAGAGCCGCCGGAACTATATACCGGATTTATTGTTCCATAACTTATCGGGATATGTCTACTTTATAATGCAGTAAAAATATCACATCTCAATCAAAAAAGAGTGCGTTTTTGGGGGTCACCCTTTTTGATACTAGTAAGTGATAAGAACTTAAAGAATTATTTGCTGTGGGATTTGTTTTGTATTGTGGAATATTTGAGACAAATTATGTCTGAAATAGAGGGTGTTTTTTTCGTGAGCTAGAAATATATTTTAGTGAACTAGGATGTAAGATAGGAGGATGTTGCAAAACTTCACCAGAAGGGGCAGATTTGAAGTCGTTTGGATCCCAGCACACAATCGTATAATGGAAAATGAGATTGCTGATGAACTGGCCAGGAATGTAGATAATTTGAAAAACCCAAAACACCTTTCAAATCTCTCAAATTGAATTTTTCGGACTTGGCTACCAGTTCACATACATCACTTAGGGAGTGAACTGACAAGAGTAGTGGTACGAAGATATTATGGGGCACTCCCAACACTTCGAAGACTAGGGAAATCCTTCGTCTGTGTAGAAGGGAACTTAGTAGGATTATTGGCATCCTCACTGAGCGCTCTAAACTGAAGGCTCACCCATACCGTTAAGGATGGCGGAATCGGCTGCATGCAGAGCTTACGGAGAAGATGATGAAAGCCTAGGACACTGCCTTTGTTATTGTTCTGCATTCCTGAGAACAAGGGTCAGACATCTATCAAGCGACATTGTTGAGGACAATAGCTTTTTGTGCCCCTTTTTTAATACCAACCCACACTCTCTTACTTAATTAAAACTAAAACACATTTAAAAATTTGACTTTTTTATGAAATGCAAGTTGAGAGTTGAATGATTACAGTTACTGTATGGTCATAAAAAGGCTGTGGGATGTTAGCAAAAGCAAGTTTTTATAAGAAAAAGACAACTGATACCAACAAAAACAATTTTTTTTTTAGCATTTTATCGCGGCTAACGGCAGAAGTAAATACTTGCATTCTATGCTTTATTATTGTTGCGTATTGCTGACAAAGGACCCAATAGAGAAAGTTTTGCATCCAAACAGATATATTACCAGGCCTGGCAGGTTTTAGGGGGATAAGCTAGAAAATACTCAGGAAATTTGCTGACGAAACCGAATTTCTGTGTTACAATATAGAGGTAGATAACCGGATGAATATGGAGATATAGAGCGCACAACAAGCCGACTTCCTGGCTATGCGTACACATAGTCGTCTTTTCAACCTAACCCAACCTAACCTAATCTGGGATTTAATATGGCATAAGGTAGCACAGTTACTGTATCGCAAAAATATTTTCCAAAAATAAAATAAAATAGATTTACTAAATTTTAAAAATAAGTTTAAAAAGCATAAATTTTTATTTAAGACAATGGAGTATTAACGATATAAAATACTTGTGGGAATCCTTTTAATATAAATTAGATGCTTTGCTGAAATTGTAATCTTACACCTGTTGTGTTTACTTAATAAGTGCTGCTTTCAAAATTATAATCCAACTTATTAAGAGTATACTTTCGTTAGAAACAAAATCTACCCTAAAAGCTAGTAAATAAACTCTATCCCTGTTCGAGGACAACACAATTAACGTTTACGCATTAGATATGATTTTAACAACATTTAGCATTTAAGGAAATAACATCAAATCACAAGAGCAGGATCTCTGAGACATACAAATAAATAAGCTTTAAAGTCAATTAACTTAATACCAGATAATGGCACATGAATTCTGATGAACAACAACTATAACATATTAAAACTCTGGACATAAGAAAAAGCAACAGTATGAGATAGAGCAACACACCAAACCCATCAACCACAATAAAGTAAAATAACTATTATCACTTCGGAAATACTGAGCAGCAGATAGAGTAGTGGAATTATTATTTTTTTATTTTAAATTAAGCTAAAAGAGTTGATGGTGCATGAAAGAAGGCAACCTTCTGCTAACGAAAACAGTGCGACCATAACCAGCAAACATCTGTAAGCACAAACAAATAAAACCATGAGTATCATTATAACATTAAGTTTAAGTGCAGCTTATATTTTTAAGCTACAAAAATAATTGAATTCTTAAGCAGCTTAACGCCATTATAATGCTTACATTGCGAAAAGATGAAAATAATGAAAGCAGGAAAAAAAACAAACAAAACCAACCCACGAATAATACGAACAAATCCAAGCCAACAGTCAATGAATAAAATACAACTTACAGGATAAGGCAATCAAATTGAAATATACTCGTGCTGGTTCTAAAGACTGCTTATAAAATGTATAGACATTTGGCTTTCTCGGTTTCACAAATATAATACAATTGTCAAATAGTTTAAACTATTTCCGCCAACCAGCCAGACCATCACACCACACCACACAACACGAAATTAAAGCTTCTTAAATAAAAATTTCTGTAAATGAAAGCACATGAAACGTGTTTAACATCAATTGCTTTTAAACTGCAGTTAATAGATTTCTTACTAAAGCTTAAGCCCAAACGGCATATAAATTTTAAGCCATGTCATAAATTTTGTGGGTTTCAAGATAAAAAAAAAAATCAACATTTTCAAAGGATACATAAGAAATGGAAAATATACCATGAACAAATATCCGGACAATTTCATACATGAATTAATGTCGCAAAGGAAACTTAGTGAGACCAGCTGAACACATTTGGAGAAGTACTTAAATACCAATTTCAGTGTCAAATAAAGCATATATTCTGGTCTTGGACAAGACCATATACACATGCAAGTAGAGACCGTACATAGTAAAACTGCGTTCCAAGTTTTTTCATTTTCTGATCTTTTATTTTTTTCAAAGCACTTCCAAATTTTAGGATGTAAAAAAATCTAAAAATTTATTTAAATATTTCTACCCACCAATTTATATTAATATGGATATCAAGTGAAAGAGGACAATAGAAAAAAAAAATTCGTCTCGTCCGAATAATCTAAAAGAAGCCCGTACAACCGGTGCACAGTGGACCATTTGACGAGAAGGCGGTCAAAAATCTATAACTTTTGATTGGATTGGAATTTTGATATGCGTTTTTTCTGTTTGGTAGGTGAGACTTCAGCCTTTAAGTTTTGCTACAAAACGTAATTCCCGACCGAAAATAAAAAAAGTTACGGAGGGTTTAAAATACATTTTCATTTGTAGTTGAATTTTAGTACAAAAGTGAAGTGTTAAAAGGTAAAAAAAGGTTTTTTTTTAATATAATGTCTTATTTTTTCAGTTAATTTTACAACTAATACTTTTTAACAATTTTTTAAGTTAATTTTTTCAGAAAATGCCAAACTTTGGCCCCCGTAAACTTTTTAGTCCTAATGTACACAAGGGCCAAAGGTTGTTTTTTTTTTTTTTTAAAGATCCCGAGTTAAAATATAATTTATTAAGCAGCGAACGTAAAAGTTACCTTATATTGGTTCAGGATAGAGAAGTTTCAATGAAAAACTCGTATGTTTTTGCTTTAGTTAAATTTTTTTTTATTGTTTTTTTTTAAATATTTCTATATCAATTTTTATGGCAAATTTATGAAATATAAAAATTTTTATAGTAAATTTACAAAATATATTAATTTTTAAGTCAAGAAAATTTTTTAACTAATCTGTAGTCTTTGTTCCTTTTTTCTTGCGCTTCTTCAGATAGACCTCCTATTGGTAGCATATTATTTTGAATTCTTTGTTCCCCATGGTACAAAATTTTATGAACTGTGGATAGCATATATCTCCAAGAGTATTTTTCATTATAAAGTATAGCTGTTTTACTGGCGTACTCTCCCAATTTTTTTACATTTATCTTTCTGCTGCATGCTAGAACTTGTAATATGATTTTGAATCGTCTTATTGCTTCATGATCTACACCTGCGATAGATGCTGCAGTTTGCGGATCGGAAAAAAATCTCCTTGCAGTATTTCCATCATTTAATAAGGCTAAGACTGATTGGCCTAAATTTAGAAGAAATCTACAAGCCCGTCTAACTACTCCTCGCACAGACTTAAGGTATGTCGAAGAGGTTGACGAGGAAGTGGACAAAATAACGAGGTGCCTAATTGAGTCCTTCAAGGAATGCTGTCCACTCCGGGAAAGGAGATCTCCCCGAGATAAACCCTGGCTAACAGGGAAACTGATAAATCTTGGGAAGGACGTCCGAAGACTTTTCAATAGGGTTCGTCGTAAAAAACACGCAATATACTGGGATGACTACCATGTTAAGCTCAGGGATTACAACAAAAAGATTCGAATAGGCAAACGCAACTCCTGGAGACACTTCTGTGAACAGGTTGATAGCGTTAACGACGTCTCAAAAATCAAGAAATTCTTATCGAAAACCCATGCGCAGCCTGAAACTCTTGTCGATATGGACGGGATTCGGCCGGAATCGATGGAACAATCCTTAAGAATATTGATGGAAACACAATTTCTTACCGAAGAATATGGGACGAATAGAGACCCTGAAATTGGTACCAATGTGTCCCGATGAACTGGAACCAACGTGGAACAGCAGACGGGACCCGAAGGGGAACAATATGAAGGGCCTAATGAGGAACAATATCGAGAGGAAAGATATGATAGAATAACCGAAAATATGGTAATTAAGGCAATACAAAGCTTTGCTTTACAAAGCTTTCCTGCTCTATTACAAAAGAGCGGGGACTTGATTGGCAGCAGTCTGGCTGGTATATTCTGTGCTTGCCTAAAACTTGCGTATACCCCCAGAGCATGGCAGTAGGCCAAAGTGGGCTTCATACCAAAGCCGGGAAAGGAAAGCTACGCGAACCCTAAGGCCTATCGACCGATAAGTCTTACATCCTTCCTACTGAAAACCATGGAGCGAATAGTCGATAACATGGTTAAATCTCAAATCCCAAATGAGCTGTTGAAGTTCAAACAACACGCTTATTTAAAGGGACGCTCAGTAGAAACTGCGCTTCATGAAGTAGTTCACCACATAGAAAGATCTTTCGATCTAAAAATCTTTACTCTAGCCATATTCATTGATATAGAAGGAGCTTTTAACAATGTATCAACAAATACGCTACTCCACTCCCTAGAACGATTCGACATCGACCGGGATATCAAAGCCTGGATCAGTCACATGCTACGGAATAGATGGATAAGTTGCGAGGTTGGTGGCATTAAAATAAGAGACAAGGTTTGCTGTGGGACACCTCAAGGGGGAATTCTATCCCCCCTTCTCTGGGTGACCACTATAAACAGTCTTCTAAGGATTCTAACCGATAAGGGTTTCCAACCTGTCTGCTATGCAGACGATGTAGCGATACTGTTAAGGGGGAAAGATCCTAGAAATTTATGTAGGAGGGCATCGGATGCACTCGAAATAGCATACGATTGGGCAAAACCTAGGGGATTAAATGTGAACCCGGAAAAGACTGAAATATGCCTCTTTACTAGGAAGACGAAAATAGTCGAATTCGATGAACCCCGCTTCCAGGGCAAAACGATTAGAATCACACAAACGGTGAAATACCTTGGGGTGATTCTCGACAAAAAGCTCACTTGGAACGACCATATTGAGAGCAAAGTCGCGAAGGCTCATCGGATATGGGCCATTTGCAGAAGAGCTATAAGTTCAAAATGGGGTTTAAACACGAGGATGACTCATTGGCTTCACACAAGCGTTGTTAGACCAATTCTAAACTACGCATCGGTAGTCACATGGACATCAATGAACAGGAAATGCTATATTAAACCATTCCAAAAAATACAACGCCTCTGCTGCATAGGAATCAGCGGCGCAATACGGACTACATCTACGAGGGCTTTAGAGACGATTCTATCTATACACCCGATCGCGATTAGAATTAAATATGAGGCAGCTCTGGCCATGGTACGACTAAGAGTAACAGGGAAATACATCACCGACCATATGACCAGACACCAAACAATATTGGACCAGATAACGGAATTCAACACAGTGGATTTTAGCTGTGATAGAAGCGCGGAAGTGTCGACAAACATACCCTGCAGTATAAGGATACCTGACAGGGAAAGCTGGTTGAACGAAAATTTTCTACGAAACCTTCCAGGGTCACACTACTACACAGACGGATCTAGTCTGCATGGTAGGACTGGTATAGGTTTCTATGATGAGGACCGTTCCAATGGCATACACCTACGCATTCCGGACCACAACTTTGTCTTTCAGGCCGAAGTGGTCGCGATAACGGAATGCATAAGATCTATTGACGTACGGGCAATCCCAAGCCCCGGAGACGTGAAAATATTTTCGGACAGTCTAGCGGCTATCAGGGCGATATCCTCGGACAAAACTAGATCAAGGACTGTCCTCAGATGTAAGGAAGAAATTGCAAACTTCACTACAAGAGGCAGACTTGAAATCATTTGGATCCCAGGACACAGTGGTATAATGGGAAATGAGATTGCAGATGAACTGGCCAGGAAGGGTTCTTTCCTGGAGGGTGTCAATTTGGAAAACCCAATACCTTTCCAGGCTCCCAAATTGAAACTATCGGAGTGGGCAACTAATTCACATACTTCAATTTGGGAGGAAACTGACGTGGGTAAGACTACGAAGATACTATGGGGCTCTCCAAACACTTCGAAGACTAAAGAAATCCTTAGTCTAAATAGAAAGGAACTGAGTAGGATTATTGGCATCCTCACTGGACACTCTGAACTGAGGGCTCATCTATACCGTATAGGACGGGCAGAATCGGCCACATGCAGAGCTTGTTGAGAGGATGACGAGACCCTAGAACACTACCTTTGTTACTGTCCTGCATTTGCCGGAACAAGGGTCAGAAATTTATCCAACGAAATCATACCAGGCCTAGCGGCTCTTAGGGGGATACGCTGGAAAGCACTCAGGAGATTTGCTATCGAGACCGAACTCCTAAGTTAAATAAGGAGTAGATTAACGGATGAGCACGAGGATGTAGAGCGCACAACAAGCCGACTTTCTGGCTTAAGTGTATATCCGGGTTAAACGGATATGAGCTATGTGTATACATGGCTCCTCTTTTTCAACCTAACCTAACCTATTTCCATCATTTGTGTTTCCTTCCCCTTGTTTTGTTTGGTCGATTACGAGGCCTAGCTGTAGATATTTTTGTTGAATTTGTTTTTTTTTTGCTTTCTTTTTTCTTCATTTTCTTTGTTTTTTCTCACTGTTACGCCTAACGGACCAAATTCCAAATCATAACCCAATTTAAGAATATGCTCCATGAAACGTATTCTAGCATGAAGAGGGGACATTCCAAATTCGTAGGCTTCCTTAAAACTATCGTCTTCTGGTGGGGGTTGGCTTAATTGACTTGATGTCTTTTGGCATATAATGCAGCTTGACGTTGACTTTGTTCCAGTTAAAGCTTGTGCAACTTTTCCATCAATCATTGTGAGCCACATTTTAAAATGTACTTCAATGTCTTGGTCATCAAATTTAAATATTACTGGTTGAAGTTCCTTAACTTGATCTTTTATTTTTTGAACTTCTTCAGTTATGACATCTTTGGTTTCCTTTTTGAATGCAAATTTTATTGGTCTGCAATACTTTGTTGAAGAAGGAATTTCATTTTTCCATATATCAATTTCTGTTGCTCTACTAGTTGACGGCTCTAAGATGCTATACCTTTTTGTTAAGCGCAATGGAACGAAAGATACCATAAATAAATTAGCATCTGATGAATTTTCGGCATTAAATTGCTTGTATTGTTTCTGACCAGAGGATCCATCACATCCCCATTTAGAAATTAAAGTAATGCTGCTATTATCAATTTTTTTTAAATGATCAGTGTCAAGCGTATTTAGCAATCGTGCTGCAGTATGTTCAAGGAGATCTTGCAATTTTATTTCTGCTGATGTTGAAGTGACACTAATAGCAGATTGTGAAGGTAAGCATTCTTTTTTGGCAGAAACTAAATCTCGATACTCTGGAAAAATCCCACAATTCTTTTCATTGGTTCGCTTCCGCAATTCCTTATATTGATTTTTGGTCAATTTCAAATCCAAAAATAGGGCGACGCTTCTTCCGGCGTAAATTTCTTATCTTCATTTGGTGTAGGAATGCTTTTCAAAATCCTCTTTTTGCGCCTTGGGCTCGCTTCTACAATTTTTTCAAATATTTCAATTTTATTTTTTTTTTTATTTTGGGTTAGTTGAATTTGGCGCAAAAATGAATCCTTAATAATTCTTTGAGAAATTTCTTCATTGATATTCTCCAGCTTGCGCCTTCAAGATCTTTCACTACATCCGTCAATTAGTTTTGCTGGTCGACCCTTTTTTCCACTTTAGTTGGCAGTTGTAGATGCACTCTCAAAAATAAGTTCCTTTATTAAGCTGTCTTGGTAACGTTTGTACATCTTTGCCTTGCTATGAGAGCATTCAATGTACCGTATTTTCAAATTCGATGCAAAATTAGTAATTTTTCCTTTGTGCATTTCAATGTCTTCTAGGTTACAATTTTATGTGCAAAATTACATCGTCTACATCATTTCGTTGAAAATAAATATCTGCCAGATCTCTGTAACAGTACTTAGCCATTGCACAAATTGTAACGAATAATAATTGTGGAAACATTATTATAAACACTCTTTCTTGCAATTATGTTAAATAAAAATTTTTATCTTTTAGTACCACTTTTAGAAGCATGAAAAACCCACACCCTAACCCCTTTTAAAAGGTGAAGCATACCTGCTCATATCTTAAAGGGCTATGTCGCAATAGTTTTTTTTTTTACCATTTACCTGTTATTTAAATTGTTTCCCATTTTGTCAGGTATTTAAACTATATAACTCTATAATTTAGACTTTTAATGTTTTTCAAAGATATCTATGTAAATGGACCTGTAACAATTAATCGCATTATATCTCAACCCTTTTTTTTATAAGTATATAACAACTCCTGACAACTCTACCGACACGCAAAAAATACTCCGCGGTGCACCGGTACGACCAACTTTTGTATTCATAACACTCAGACGGACGGACGGATATCGTTTAATCGACTCAGAAAGTGTTTTTGAGTCGATCCGTATAATAGAAGATGGATAAAGGTCCAATATTTTGGCAGTTACGAACATGACCTCAAACTTAATATATTCTAACCACATAGTGGACAACTTTGGTATTCATAAATTTTGCAGAAAATATCTAACCTTGGGTCAGAAAAATTGTTCTGGTGCACACGGGCGGAAAGTGGTGGGTGTATAATGGAGCATAGGAGCATAGGGGTGCGTTCGAACTATAGAAGAGTGCAAGATGTTTTCTGACTGCTTTTGACTGGCAGGAGTTATGCTCTATTAAGTAGGAGATTTTCGGAAAATTTGGACCTTTTTCAAAACTTTTTTTTTTTAATTCGGAATGACTCAGTGCTTTTACGTTTTTAACATTAATAGCATTGAAGCCACAAAATTATACAAATTTTACTTCATTTCAAAATCTTTTAAATCAAAAAAGTTACAGCCATTCAAAAATAAAAATTTACAAAGAAATTTTTAATTTTAGCAAAATACTGAGAAAGCCCATTTTCGAAGACCCTGTTCGCTGTGATATAGTTGAGATAGAGTCGGAATTTTTTGGCTCCCGAGGTTAAATAGTATTTACTTTCAAATAAATAACATAACTTTAAAATCGGTAACAAAAAAAAAAAAAAAATGATTTTTGGCCGCCTTCTCAAAATATGGTCCACTGTGCGACGGACTGTGGCTGAAATTTTGATTTTATTGGCCAAAAGTCACTTTTTGTAGCTAATATATCCAGATTAAGGTAACTAAAAAATTACTTTAAGCTTTTGCAAATTGTGTGAGTGGCATGCCGTGTTTTTTTTTTGGTTTTTTTAATCAAAAAAAAAAAAATGGTTTATACTCGCAAGTTATCATCGATAATGATTTGCTTGCCTTTTCACAAGATTGGTAGGATTGTAGTCTTTGTTAATGGTCACAGCCACAGTTTATACCAGTTGTGACAGCTTGACAGCTGTCAAAAAATCAATCTCGAACCGTATGGCTTTGTTTACCTTTTTCTCCATTTTGTTTTGGTAAAGAAGTGCGAAAGAGATTAAAAAAATAGAATATGCAAAATATAATGTGTGCAAGTGAACAGCTATAGAACATGTTTTCAACCATTGATAGCATAATAAATAAAAACAATGGAAATTTAGTGAGTATAAACATTGAAAAAAAAATTCATAAAATTTTATTTTTGACAAATTAACATTTAATTTAACATCTAATTAATTTAATTTAATTTAATTTCAGAAATAAAAATTATAAAAGATGCATATTAAAACCCAAAGCTTGCGATTGTTATAATACCAGTAATGTTGGTATAAATGCTGGTAAATTTGCCAGTTACATTCACCACTGCTCAACCCAGGGCCGAAAGGAAGGAATCAAAAATTACTATAGTTGAGCTAACTATTGGTCCAGTTGCTGGTGGCGAGTCACGAAACTTTTCGCAAGTTGAATTGTGGTATTAATGCTTTGGATTAGGACTTGCGCGTGAGTTGTCCTAAATCGAAATTTGTCCGGTATTATTCAATGCTTTGGGCACTATACCATTGGCTTTATAAATAAAACATTAATTAGCACTTGTTTTACTCCTATAAGTAGACATCCAGCTGAAAAGGAATACAAATTGGCCGCAACTGAAGACAAAATCTCAAATATAACAACAAATATCTACAATTGAGAACGCTTCTAAACAACAGCCTGTTGAACAGATTTAATTTTATAAAGGCTAGTAAACCATTAAAAATGTTAGTTCCAAAAATTAACAATTACGAACAACAAATACAAAACCACCTAGAACTACAAAAATTGATTGAGTATTTGGAAATGGGATTGAAGTATAAAGAAAAACAACTTCAGTAAAATGTAAAACAGACAAAACAACAAATGACTTACAAAAATTAGTAGATGGACTACAAGCAGAAGTAGCTAAGAAAGCCCAACTTAAAGTTGAAAAGGTAGCAGAGAATTTCAGTGGCATAGAAAAGGATTTGTTGTAACAATTGCAAGAACCAAAAGCAGAAAAACAATGTAAGTTAATATATATAAACATTTTGAAATCACTGATATTCATATATGCACTGCATTTGTTTTTAAACCTTACAGTGACGATTACATAATTAAAGTTTTAAGCCAAACTCTTCCAGTTTTCTTTGCTACAAAATATGTTTCTGCCTCTTCTGTGCATGATATGATAATCACTGTTTATTAAGATATTTAGTATTGATTGTTATTTATTTTTTAAATTTGTGTACTTATGGCAACAGGAAAAATTGTTGAGTACAATAAGCAAAGCTGCTGTTGGAGGCAGTTTTTCGGATAAAGTAATAGATCAAAAAGACTTGCGGGATGTGCCTTAACGTTTGTGTCCAGAGGCAGTAAAAGCTTGTGCTGGCACAGCCCTATCGGTACCTTTAAATCAGTGGGCAGAACCGGCCTTCACAACCCAGATTAGACAGCAACCGCAAATTTGTAGTAGTCACAAATCTGGACAATCTAACAGCGCATATAGCCCTTCCGACCCACAACACACCACACAACAACGCCAATGGCACTCGGAGCAGTTCCAGCAGTAGCATCGGCGCTTGAGGAGACATTTCTGCGAGTGTATACTCGTTGAGTCAGTGGCTATATTAGTCGCAATACCAAAATATATTATTTTAAGACGGCCGTTAACCATAAGAAAACTATCTGGTTTTAAATCTGAATGTATTTTGCTGGATATAGTTTACAGTCAGATTATAGTTTACAGCATTTGATGTACAAAGTTTGTTAGGATATATAAAGGTAAATTTGTTGTGAAACTTTGTAAAGCTAGCAACTTTGTTGTAAATCGACCACCTAATTGTAAAAGTTATTAAAAAAAACCATTAGATTTTAATAAAAAACACTATATTGACTTTTGTAAAAGATGTTTATTATTTGTTATAAATATGTAAGAACAAGATCTGAACATCAATTTAATATAGAAAAAATAACAAATTTAGAATATACAAAAAATTTATAAATATAGACATACCGGTTCGGATCCCTCGGTAACGTATTGAGTCTTGCCTCCCCAAGATCACAACCCATTAAACACACACTATATTAAAAAAAAATATATATATAAATAACATTGTTTAATTTTTTACTAATTCAAGTTCGTATCTACTTATATGCATTATAATTTTTAGGAGAAAAATGTATAAATACCCACTTAGAAGTTTACAGTTAAACAAGTATGAAAATTATAGTCGGTTTAGACCGACTATACGATACCCTATACCATGCGTTCACAGGCCCTATCTCTAAGGCCCAACTAATTGGATATAGAAAAGAAGCATAAATCAAATTTGAACATGGACAGATTTTCACCAATTTAAATAGCGTTCATCCTATGGCCGATAGACGCCTATATTCTACATTGCATCAAAATATATTCATATTTGCGAGCTGTAGTTTGATTACAAGGTTTACATGGACACAGAGACAGACGGGCGGACATTGCTAAATCAATTCACAAAGTGATTGAGCCAATCGGTATAATTAAAGATGGTTACAAACATCAGCACTAAGTCATTATACCCTAACCACAAAGCGAATACATTAAAATTGTAGTGGGTGTTAACTATAACTTGTCTTCGGTTAATATATTTTCTGTTGTTAAAAGAGCTTCTCCAACCGTACCGACCAATACATTCTTTAATTCAGCATTAACTTGTCTGAAATTTGAATTGGCCATGAAAATTGGTGCGCTCTTCTTTGTTTCTGTAATTCCTCTGATATGTTCTAACTCTGCAGAATCCTTACATCGCTCTATTTGTCCGCCTCAGGAGGTTCCTCTAACATTTAAGTTTTCATGGTGGACATTTGTCACACCTAGATTTGTTGGGCAAACAACCATTGGTGTACCTGTTGCTTAGCTTTTTTGTGTACACTAGTATTTACACATTTTCTTTTGAAACTATAATGTATATTATGTTACTTACTTTAATGCCATTATTATTTATTTTTTATATTTATTTCAAAAATTTTATTTGCGATAAACTGTGCTGTGGAATTTTCAAAGTTTAAAAAAAATTTCTTCCCAAATTAGAATTTTTGACAGTAATAATCACAAATAAATAAAAACAATGTATACAACGTGTATAAAGGTGATAGCATATACTTTTTAATATAGCTGTTGCTTCAGATTTTTTTACAAAATGCAACCCTGATTTGATTGTTAAAACAAAAATACAGTGTTGTATTTTTCGAGCTGTCGTCACTGTTTACATTGTGGTCACAGCCCTACCGTTTGATATAAGGGGCATTATAAAAATTCGAGTGCTATTTCTAGGCAGAATATGAATGAACTAGGCTGATATTTTAATATTATTAATTCTTTTTTTTTTGTACTTTTTTTATTTTTCTGAATAAAATATATTGATTTTTGCAAAAAAAAATTGTACACCTTTAAAATTTTTGATCTCCGGGTGCCTAGTTGGTCCGCAAAGAACCAACCAGGATTTTCTTACCTAGCTCAAAAATTCAATATAAGTATAGTTTGGTTAAAAACGATAATTTTATGGTAGAAAGTGGTCTTTATGAGCTATTTAGGACGGCAAAATATGTTAGTATTGTATTGATATGTTCGCGGAAATTG
The DNA here is from genome assembly GCA_963682025.1 of Cordilura impudica. Classification (NCBI taxonomy): domain Eukaryota; kingdom Metazoa; phylum Arthropoda; class Insecta; order Diptera; family Scathophagidae; genus Cordilura; species Cordilura impudica. The sequence goes on from OY821518.1 coordinate 17,626,238, forward strand.
TTAAGCCTTACCGTGGCTACAATTTTGGCAAATATTGTTAGCGATAGCGATATTGTAACTTATGCTGAAAAAGGTGAAAAAAATTTTTCTCCAATACATTTTTTAAAAAATGTTCAGGAGAAGTGAAAACTGAAATCCGCTAAAATTTGTTCAGCGGATTCTTAGCTACATTACTGTCAAATATAGTTAAGCGGTATCACCGGGGCTGAATTAGCTGCTGGAAAAAGACTGAGGCCAAAAAAATTGGCTACCAATCTCGCCAAACTGAGTGTAGGGTTTTGCTGCCCTTTGCTAGTAGAATCGAACCTATACCGCCAGGTGCGCCTACAGTGTTACCAGTCACTCTATTAAAATGGTAACCGTACCCAACGGTGGTTATAATTTTGAGTTTAAGATAAAGGAGGAGGTTATCAACCTTTAAAACGAAATCTGAATTATCACGGCCTACAAGATTTTGGACAATTTATTCAGAAATTTTCGTTTTGTTTGCCTCTCGTGCTTTATTGTCACAAACCCAGACAAAGCACTATCATATAGAAGAAAATTTTGCGTGGATAATATTTATTAGTTTAAAATTTGATGACATTAAAATTAAAAATTCAATATGTGTCACTTTAAGAGAAATATTAAAAAAATAGTAATTATAAATTAAACAAAATCATATATTTTACACCATTGCATTCCTCCTAAACATGAAATTTGTACCATAATATGAAAATTTCATGATGTAGCTAAAGAAAAATATTTCGAAGATGTATTTAAATCGCCTAACATTAAGCCCAAATATTGCCAATTTCTCTAGTAAATGAGCTTTAATTGAGCTATGGCAAAAGTAATGCATTTAATGTAGATTAAATTTCAATTACAAAATTTTTTAAATGAGAATAATAAATGGTTTTTTTATCGCAGCGATTTTGTCTTGGCATTGAAGGACCGGCTTCGAAAGGTGAAAGCCACAATTTTTCCTCTTCGGGTTTTCAAAATAAACTCATTTTTCGTCATTCGTTACAATACGATACAAAAATGATTTCCTTTTATGGAGTTTTAGTAGCATTTCACAAATGACTTTGATCTTCACTCAAATCGTGTGTACCGAGTTCATTGTTCTGCCCCATTTCCCGTTTGCTGTACATATAATGTTTCTGATTATTATACCCTATACCACTATGTGGTTTGGGTATAATGACTTTGTGCTGCTGTTTGTAAATAATAAAAATATTTGACCTAGACCAATCTTTTATTATACCGTTCGACTCAGAATCACTTTCTGAGTCGATTTAGCGATGTCCGTCCTTCCGTCCGTCTGTGTGTCCATGTAAACCTTGTAATCAAACTACAGGTCGCAAATATGCATATATTTTGATGAAATTTTGTATATAAGCTTTCATCGGCCATACGAAAAAACCTTTTCAAATTAGTGAAAATCGGTCCATGTTCAGACCTAGTCCCCAAACAAATTAACAAATTAACAAAATCAACATAAATTGCCATAAGATCCAAACTGTCTCATAGATCTTAGTCAAATTGGGTTTTGTGTGTTTATTGTATCCATTAATCAGTAATCCAAAAAAATCTCTATAGGAAAATTCTTAGTCATAGGCCCCATATAGAGCTGCTTCCCGATCTTCACTTAAATTTATCAAAAAACAAAAATATTCCACACATTTTTCTCAAATTAGGTTTGTATATATTTTTTCAAAATATAAGTGACTTTACCAAATATGGCCAGGATTGGTCCATTTTTTGACCTACTCCCCATATAAATATAGTGCCCGATATGAACTTTTTAATATCTGCAGCCAAAAAAATTAATAACAATGGTACCCAAATTTGGTTTATGCTTATTTTCTATATCCAATTAGATGGACCGTAGAGATAGGGTCTTTAAACCATGGTATAGGGTATCGGATAGTCGGTATAGACCGACTTTAATGTCTTACTTGTTTTATTTTTAAAAAGTTTTTTTTTTTTGGCCACACTTGTATGATATGTTTCAATAAATATGAAAGATTCAAAAAATAAAAACCCCTACTTTCATATCAAAATCAGATTCATTGCGCTAATGTTCAGCAGATTTATTTTGCTAAAATTAACAAATTTGACAGCAAAAATTAATAAATTTTTCTGTGGTACTTAATAGAAAATTTTTTAGATAATATTACTAATGTCTTTCTAAGTGTAAATGTTTTTTGAGTGTTAACAAATTTACAAATTTGTCAGAAAAAAAAATTTTTAATTTTTCAGGAGTAATAGCAAAATTTCCAGTTAATTTTACTTTTTTTTAGTTTAAAAATTGTTTGAGTGTAAACTTTAAAAAAAAATCCCATTATCACAAAAACTGCTTCTAATTATTATTAATTTCCAAATATGACATTTTTTAATAAATGAAAAAAAAAAAATAAAATAATAAATCCATAATCATATCTAAATATCTGATGTTTTTGTGTTTAAAATTTCTTTATATTCTTTCTGATTTCGATCTTTGTATGGTAAAGGTTTTCTAATGGAAATTTTCCAAGTTCAAAGTTCAACAACTCAGGGAATATGCGAAATCCTTTTCATTTAAGAAAAATACTAAACATCAAATTTGTACCAAAATTTGCAAATTTCGCGATGGAATTTAAATGAAAGGTACTTCGGAGATGTATCTAAAGCACTTAACCTTAACATCAAAGCTGACCAATTTCTCTAGGAATTGATATTTTTTATATGAGAAAAATTTTTTCCATTTTTTTAACATACACATAGTCTTCATGGGTAAATAATTTTCTCTCATTCAAAATATTTACTATCGGCTTTTACACAGGTAGTTTATAAATACCATGACGGAATAACTGTTTGTCTAGTGCGGAAAACCACTCACCAAGCCATTTTCGATCTTCATCGAAATTGTTAAAGTACTGCTCAGTGAGCTCGTGCCCCATGCGCCGAGGAGCTAGTCAGATATCGCCAGTTCTGGTGAGTTCGGTGGTGCATGTTTTTCGTACAAGCGATGTCAGGGTGTCTCTCATTGGTGTTGCTGAGTGGGGCAGTACATTGTCATGCAACAGAATCACTTTGCCATGTCTTGTGGATCCCACCGGCTATTTTTCAATAAATGTGTGGTTTATATTAATAATTTGTTGGCAATAGAATTGCATATTAACGGTTTCGCTGCTCTTTAACTCTCTCTTGCCCACCAGACATAATGCATGGTTTTCTTATCGATGCAATTTAGGCTTGGTGAAATTCACAATTTTTTCTCTTCGGGTTTTCAAAATAAATCTATTTTTTGTCATTCGTCACAATACGATACAAAAACAAGTAAGAAAATTATAGTCGGTCTAGACAGATAGATACCCTATACCATGCGTTTAGAGACCCTATCTCTCAGGCTCAACTAACTGGCTATAGAAAATATGCATAAACCAAATTTGAGTGGGATTTTTATTAATTTTTTCGGCTGCAGATGTGAAAAAGTTCATATCAGATGTTATATCTATATGGGGACTAGGCCCAAAAATGGACCTATCCTGACCATGTTTGGTAAAGTCTCTTGTATTTTACAGAAATATATACAAACAAAATTTGAGAAGAATCAGTGCAATATTTTTGTTTTTTTTGATAGATTTAAGTGAAGATCGGGAAGCAGCTCTATATGGGGCCTATGACTAAGAGTTGTCCAATAGGGATCATTTTTGGACTACTGATTAATTGATGTAATATATACATACAAACCCAATTTGACTAAGATTTGTATGATAATTTGGATCTTATGGCAATATATGTTGATTTCATAGGGTCATTTGTATGGGGGCTAGGTCTGAACATGGACCGATTCTCACCAATTTCAATTTCATGGCCGATAAAAAATTAAATACCAAATTTCATCAAAATATATTCATATTTGCGACCTGCAGTTTGATTACAAGCTTTACATGGACACACAGATAGACGGACGGACGGACGGACGGACGGACGGACGGACATTGTTAAATCGAATCAGATAGTGATCAGATAGTGATTCTGATTCGATCGGTATTATTAAAGCTGGGTGTAGGTCAAACATTTTTGGTTGTTACAAACAGCAGCACAAAGTCGTTATACCCACACCACATAGTGGTATAGGGTATAATGATTTATTTTCATAGCGTTTCAGCAGTATTTCACAAGTGACTTTGTCGCTCATTCAAATCGATTGGGACCCGTTTACCTAGTTTTTTTTTCTTCTTAGTTGCTCGCAAAAGTCTGCTAATTGCTTCTTGTGACACCTGTGATGTGTCTGCTATTTGCCATTGCGTTTAAGTTGTGTCATCATCCAATAACTTCTGCAATTCCTAGTCTTTGCATTGTGGTCTACCAGAGCGTCCACTGTCTTTCACATTGAAGTCACGACTTTTGAATAAATAACTAGCAGATTCCAGCGCTCGGAATTCGAGTGCAAGTTCTAGGCAACTTTATTTTTCAACTCAGCCAATTCACAAACCAACACTTTTTCAGTTTATTATTATTGTGAATGAAGATAACAATCTTATTAACAAACACTTTAGCAAATTTAATAAACACACACATAGCTTATGTATAATTTTATGTATGTGTTAGTAGCAGCTTTAAATGCAATTTACTCAAAATAAAGACCAAAATCTAAAAATCTGTAAATCTGGAAAACAGCTAAAAAGTAATACCTTTCAAATAATATACGTTTGGTTGAAATCGGGATAAAATGGTAGAACAAAACATTGGTCACAAGAAATCGCCTAGCCTATTAATATTATACATTAAATTATAATTAAATAAAAAAGAAATGCATGCCATAAATGTTCTCTTTTAAGTACAAAACTAGATATAGTCAATGAACGATGAGAAGATGGTAGTTTTTGGCAGAGTAAGATGAGAAAATGTCGAATTTTTTCGGCGCATATTTGCGTTGGCGCCATCTCTTGCTTAACCGGAAAACCTGATATACATATGTTGCACCTGTACCTCTAAAGTGAGTCAACTCAAAATTTTTCAATTTTCACTTTTTGCAAGAATATCGTTTTCTATCCACTGTAAAAATTTTACATCGGTTTTTCTAGTCTTTCGCAAAAAAAATACAGCTGTAACCCTCTTTGTGTTATAAGAGTAGCTTCTTTAGAATCCACTAAAAAAGACATATTTTGAGTAGCACCCAACAAAATTGTTATTTTTAATGATCACTGAATAGATCGCAAAATTAACTACTGTTGTATACTTATTAATCGCAATTCTTGTTGTTTATAAATTTTATAGTAAATATTAAAAAAACCGTTTTTTGCCTCTACTGAAATTTTGTAAATTTTGAGTTGACTCACTTTAGAGGTACAGGTGCGAAATGTGTTTTTCGACCCTCTCTATGAGTATACCTTATATTAAGTGATCCATATTTAACTTGAACTTCTTTCGAAAAAAAAGGATTATCTGTGCCAGCCGAATTTAGTGACAACTAAATTTACCTAATTTCAATAAACTAATTCCGAGTTAATAGAGATTAAGATAAAATATTGGAAATCAATATAAAATAATTAGTTGATATTAACTTTCTTTAGAACAACCCGGTTGGATAGATTTTAGTTGGTCATATTAAGTTTTTTTCTGGCTTATAAACTTAAACTAAGCAATCAGTGTTGGAAGCCAATGTCAGCGTATATGGAACTGTTGGTTAAATGAAAGAATGAATGTTTTGCCAATTAAAAGAGATGGCTCGTGTTTGAGATGTCATTCATGAATAGAACAGAACATCGTTGACTTTAATTTTTTTTTTTCATCAAGAAATAATGTCAGAAGAAGACTCTCGCACTGGCTGTGATTGTGGTGCTACTCGATCTTATTGAATAGACAAGAAGTAACTGTATTTTGGGAAGCTAAATGATAAAAAGCTAAAGACTTTTGACAGGCAACACTTTGAATGTTGCTGTTTTATGGTTGCATATTTGTTGTAGCTGTTTTGTTGCTGCCGTTTTGTACATGCTCTTCTTGCTGAAGTATAAGTATTTGCACTTTTGCTGTGTTGAATGAAGCATTAATTGTAATGATGATGATGATGATGATGATGATGACGATGATGATGATAATGATGATGATGATGATAATAATGATGATGGTGATGATGATGAAGATAATTATGATAAAATGCAATACTGAACCATAAACGAAGTACTCATATTAAAAGTAAACTAAAGATGTATGTGTTTATAAAAGAAGAAAAGTAAATGTCATCCTCTTTAAGTTCTTTTGAAAAGTCCTTCACACAATGACGTTGATAATGATGATGGGTATAAAAATGTTCTCTTTTTTGTTTTTGTTTTTAGTAAAGCACGTTGCCACTAAATATTTTTATTTCATGTCTTTTTCTATACAACGTTGCTATTCATTCTTAAGCCCGTCAACAAACTGCAGTCAATACTACTCGTCTATTCGTTTAGTAGAATATATTGTGCTAATTGCTTCAAACTTAGCATCTTAAACCGAACAACGTCAACATCTATTGCTTTCAATATCATCACAACGTCAAGTGTCATTGAGTTTGTTTGAAAAAAAAAATATATATATATATAAAAAAATATACTTGTTATCAATGAAAACAACAACATTATAAAAGGACTGCAAATATACATGAAGTTATTTACATGTGAATGTGTGAGTATTTAGACAAGGATAAACTCATAGTGACTGTTACAAGCCAAGTATGCTTCAGATTGAGGTGGTGCTTGAATCCATATTAAAGGTGTGCCAATAAAATTAATTTGAAAAACCTTAGAGACTTTTTAATCGAACCTTTGGGAAAATAAAAAAATAAATTTTAGAAAATATATATCTATTATTTTGTCTCTTTGAAAGGGAAAATTTGTGTGTGATTTTACATAGAAAATAACATGAAAAGTTTTAAAAATTTATTTATTATTTTACTTACTTCTCCTCTCTACCCCAAATAATGAATTATGCCAAGGAAATTTATAAACTATAATTCTGCGCAAAGATCTTCGCTTACAACCATATAAGATCCAGTTGGTGCAGGAACTAAAGCCATGAGAATATCATATGTGTCGTTCTTTCCCCGATTGGGCTAATTTTTGCCTTATGGGTCTCTAAGTAAACAAAATTGGATTGGAGTGAGATTAATCCACAGCAGATCCAACAGACTCCATTATATACGAAAAAAAAGCACCCTTTGGTGTGGTTTGCACGCTGGCGGCATCATCAGACATAATTTATTAAAAAATAAAGCCGGCGCTCGATTTACGGTCAATAGAGGTCGTTACCGTATCACGATCAATGACTTTCTGTTACTACTAGCAGATTCCAGCCTCGAAATCCGAGTGCAAATTCTAGAAAATTTTAATTTTTCATTTAATAAATTATTGACCCTCAAGGTATGCTTTGTCCAAAATAATTTCAATTCAACAGAACAATTATTATTGTGAATGATGACAGCAAACTAATTTTTTTTTTTTTTGGCAAACGCATTAATAAATTTAATAAACAAACACATGGTATTGCAGCGTTTTATGTATGTGTTAGTAGCAACTTAAAATGAGCGCAACTCCAAAAAAATTTTAAATTTTAAAAATCTGTAAGTCGGGTGAACAGGCAGAAAGAAATACCTTTCAAATAAGATACGTGTGGTCAATATCTGGAGAAAAATGTTGAACAAATCATCGGTCACACGAAATCGCCTTAACTATTAATATTATATATTCCTTTGGAACTACGTAAAGTCACTTGTTGATGTTCATAAACTGCTAATAATTGATGCCTTTTGGGCCAACATTTTTCGTGATATGCAGCCAGCAGTGCTAGAAGAAATGGTCCACATTTGGATGACCGGAATGCACTTCTTTAATCGTAATGATGAAATTATGCCCTTAGTCATTTTCAAATGTTAATACCGTATATTGGTCTTTCGAATGAAGTAATTTTTTGAGTAAAATTTAAGTTTTTAAATTATTTTTTACAATTCAAAGTTCTACCGAGCTTAAAAACACCTATTAGGTGTCAAACTATAAACCAGCGATGCCAACTTTTTTGGAGCAAGAAGTGAAAAATAGTACCGCAAAAAGCTATAAAAGGCGCTAAGTAATAAAAAGCCTCGAAAAGCGCCAGTATTTTATGTTAATTTTTATTATACACCAATAATGTTAAAATGGCAATGATCAATTGAATTTAATAATTTTCATATAATATAAAATGTTTTTTTTTTTATAAAATTTTGATTTTTTATATGTTTCGAATTTGGGTAAGGAAATGGCGCTATATCCATATTTAACGAAAGTCCTTGATTACAAGAACTAACTTTTTTACTTTCCAAAAGAAGTTTTTGAATAAATGATTAATAATGTGATTTTAATGGTTTAAAGTTTTTGAAAAATAATAGATTTCCTGAACACAATTAACTCCTGTTTGATAATTTTTTTTTATCCGATTCTTCAATACTACTATCAACACGAGCCTGCTGAAAACTATAACATAAAAAGCAAGTCTCATTAAGTGCAGAGATGATCTGATATTGCATATAATCACATTGTTCCGGATGTAAAATTTTCCTGCTTGTTATATATTTCTGAACTACTACAGGTACTGGATTACGTCATATAAGCATACTTCAAATATACACAATTCTGTTTAACAGGCAATTTGTTTAAAAGGCACAGAAACACATTAAAAGAAAGAAAAGCGTTAAGTCGGAAAAATTAGCTCTAAATCTATCACGAAAAGCTCAACCTTCGCCCAATCTATGTGGAAAAAAATCCCAAAATAAAAGTTGGCGGATTGTCATAATTTTAACGATTGTAACAGCACACAATCTGCTTACTATGGAAATAATTATAATATGACCAAAACAGTGCTGCTTTGTTTTATGTAGTGGCTTAAAGCTATATCTTTTTATAGACTTTTGAGAACTAAAATATATTTTTAAACAATATACCAAATTCAAATACATATAACATTTTGGCTTTAAAAGTTATAAGTTCATTTATTTCTTGAAGACAGCATCATCTTCCACAAGATATTGAAGCCTATATGGACAGTTATCTGAAGCCAGAAACAAGGACATAAGGAACTATCGTGAAATTTTCACAAGAAAAACTTCAAGAGTGGTATCTTCGGACTCATATACACGTCGTTACCGCACTGCGCCAAAAACCGCGCGAAGCTTATTTATTTCGGAATAATAACGCTATGCGACAGCCAAAGTCGGGATAAGATGAAACCGTTTGGGAATCGAGATATATCGGTTTGAACTTGGTAAGTATCGTATGGGGGAATTTGTCGTGTTTTGTGTTCTTTTGTTTGACATAACTCGAGAACTCCTAGTCTGATTTTGCTGAAAAAAATTTTGAAAAATTAGGAATTACAATAGCTTTAATCTACTTCTTTACCATTTCTCAACAGAGTCAACAGTTTTGCTGTTATTAATAAATCTATGAAGAAAAAAATAATTTTTCGCCTAAAAAATTGAAATTTTGTATTTTTAAAAATCATGCAAAATCCAAATCGAGAAAAAGAGTCAAGCCTTAATGCTTTGGCGTAAAGTCACATAACCTGTGCACAAAATGAGATATTGATTATGAAAATCGTTTCGCTTTTATTCACAATTAATTGAAGTTATCTATCTCAGTAAAGGCTTCTCATTGGCAAAAAAAAAACAACGTTGATGACTTTTTTATAATTCTCAGCATTAAAAAAAAGTAATAACCAAAAGGTTATTTAATTTTTATGATTGCGGTAACAAACTGAAAACGGTCATAAATGTGCACAGACGCTGAATTTTTCTTCTTGTTCCTTCATGATACCTACTCCATGCACAGACAATTAAAGGGAAAAAATGAAAGTGCACTTTTTTATTGATGTGAGGTTTTCCGTTGCCTACCTGTAAGGGATTATTTTTGATGTGTAAACATCTATACGCGCAGGGGGATAAATTTCTATTTCACAATACAATCACAAAAACAGCGTAGCTCATATCGGTGTGAGCTGAAGAAGATAACGCTGTGTGACTTATGATTGTATTGGTGAAAAAATTATGATATGTTCTTTTCTAAACATTTTCCAATTGTCTTTCAAAAAACATCAATTGTATTTAAGAAACCATCAATATAATTTCAGAAAACATCATTTGAATTTTAGAAAACATAAATAGAATTTCAGAAAACATCAATATAATTTCAGAAAACATCATTCGAGTTTCAGAAAACATCAATTGAATTACAGAAAACATCAATAGAATTTCAGAAAACATCACTTGAATTTCAGAAAACATAAATAGAATTTCAGAAAACATCAATATAATTTCAGAAAACATCATTTGAGTTTCAGAAAACATCAATTGAATTTCAGAAAACATCAATAGAATTTCAGAAAACATCAATTGTATTTTAGAAACCATCAATATAATTTCAGAAAAGATCATTTGAATTTCAGAAAACATAAATAGAATTTCAGAAAACGTCAATACAATTTCAGAAAACATCATTTGAATTTCAGAAAACATAAATAGAATTTCAGAAAACATCAATATAATTTCAGAAAACATCATTCGAGTTACAGAAAACATCAATTGAATTTCAGAAAACATCATTTGAATTTCAGAAAACATAAATAGAACTTCAGAAAACATCACCATTATTTCAAAAAACATCATTCGAGTTTCAGAAAACATCAATTGAATTACAGAAAACATCAATAGAATTTCAGAAAACATCACTTGAATTTCAGAAAACATCAATATTATTTAAAAAACATCATTCGAGTTTCAGAAAACATCAATTGAATTTCAGAAAACATAAATAGAATTTCAGAAAACATCAATATAATTTCAGAAAACATCATTCGAGTTTCAGAAAACATCAATTGACTTTAAGAAAACATCAATAGAATTTCAGAAAACATCACTTGAATTTCAGAAAACATCATTTGAATTTCAGAAAACATAAATAGAACTTCAGAAAACATCAATATTATTTCAAAAAACATCATTCGAGTTTCAGAAAACATCAATTGAATTTCAGAAAACATCAATAGAATTTCAGAAAACATCACTTGAATTTCAGAAAACATCAATATTATTTAAAAAACATCATTCGAGTTTCAGAAAACATCAATTGAATTTCAGAAAACATAAATAGAATTTCAGAAAACATCAATATAATTTCAGAAAACATCATTCGAGTTTCAGAAAACATCAATTGAATTTCAGAAAACATCATTTGAATTTCAGAAAACATAAATAGAACTTCAGAAAACCAATATTATTTCAAAAAACATCATTCGAGTTTCAGAAAACATCAATTGAATTTCAGAAAACATAAATAGAATTTCAGAAAACATCAATATAATTTCAGAAAACATCATTCGAGTTTCAGAAAACATCAATTGAATTTCAGAAAACATCAATAGAATTTCAGAAAACATCACTTGAATTTCAGAAAACATCATTTGAATTTCAGAAAACATAAATAGAACTTCAGAAAACATCAATATTATTTCAAAAAACATCATTCGAGTTTCAGAAAACATCAATTGAATTTCAGAAAACATAAATAGAATTTCAGAAAACATCAATATAATATCAGAAAACATCATTCGAGTTTCAGAAAACATCAATTGAATTTCAGAAAACATCAATAGAATTTCAGAAAACATCACTTGAATTTCAGAAAACATCATTTGAATTTCAGAAAACATAAATAGAACTTCAGAAAACAACAATATTATTTCAAAAAACATCATTCGAGTTTCAGAAAACATCAATTGAATTTCAGAAAACATCAATAGAATTTCAGAAAACATCACTTGAATTTCAGAAAACATCAATATTATTTCAAAAAACATCATTCGAGTTTCAGAAAACATCAATTGAATTTCAGAAAACATAAATAGAATTTCAGAAAACATCAATATAATTTCAGAAAACATCATTCGAGTTTCAGAAAACATCAATTGAATTTCAGAAAACATCAATAGAATTTCAGAAAACATCAATTGTATTTCAGAAACCATCAATATAATTTCAGAAAACATCATTTGAATTTCAGAAAACATAAATAGGATTTCAGAAAACATCAATATAATTTCAGAAAACATCATTCGAGTTTCAGAAAACATCAATTAAATTTCAGAAAACATCAATAGAATTTCAGAAAACATCATTTGAATTTCAGAAAACATCAACATAATTTTAGAAAACATCATTCGAGTTTCAGAAAACATCAATTGAATTTCAGAAAATATCATTTGAATTTCAGAAAACATAAATAGAATTTCAGAAAACATCGATATAATTTCAGAAATCATCAATTGTACTTCAGAAACCATCAATATAATTTCAGAAAACATCAATTGAATTTCAGAAAACATAAATAGAATTTCAGAAAACATCATTCGAGTTTCAGAAAACATAAATAGAATTTCAGAAAACATCGATATAATTTCAGAAAACATCAATTGAATTTCAGAAACCATCAATAGAATTTCAGAAAACATCAACATAATTTTAGAAAACATCATTCGAGTTTCAGAAAACATCAATTGAATTTCAGAAAATATCATTTGAATTTCAGAAAACATAAATAGAATTTCAGAAAACATCGATATAATTTCAGAAATCATCAATTGTACTTCAGAAACCATCAATATAATTTCAGAAAACATCAATTGAATTTCAGAAAACATAAATAGAATGTCAGAAAACATCAATATAATTTCAGAAAACATCATTCGAGTTTCAGAAAACATAAATAGAATTTCAGAAAACATCGATATAATTTCAGAAAACATCAATTGAATTTCAGAAACCATCAATAGAATTTCAGAAAACATCAACATAATTTTAGAAAACATCATTCGAGTTTCAGAAAACATCAATTGAATTTCAGAAAATATCATTTGAATTTCAGAAAACATAAATAGAATTTCAGAAAACATCGATATAATTTCAGAAATCATCAATTGTACTTCAGAAACCATCAATATAATTTCAGAAAACATCAATTGAGTTTCAGAAAACATAAATAGAATTTCAGAAAACATCAATATAATTTCAGAAAACATCAATTGTATTTCAGAAACCATCAATATAATTTCAGAAAACATCAATTGTATTTCAGAAAACATCAATAGAATTTCAGAAAACATAAACTGTATTTCAGAAAACATCAATAAAATTTCAGAAAACATCAATTGAATTTCAGAAAACATCAATATAATTTCAGAAAACATCAATTGTATTTCAGAAACCATCAATATAATTTCAGAAAACATCACTTGAATTTCAGAAAACATAAATAGAATTTCAGAAAACATCAATATTATTTCAAAAAACATCATTAGAGTTTCAGAAAACATCAATTGAATTACAGAAAACATCAATAGGATTTCAGAAAACATCACTTGAATTTCAGAAAACATCAATTGAATTTCAGAAAACATCATTTGAATTTCAGAAAACATAAATAGAACTTCAGAAAACATCAATATTATTTCAAAAAACATCATTCGAGTTTCAGAAAACATCAATTGAATTTCAGAAAACATAAATAAAATTTCAGAAAACATCACTTGAATTTCAGAAAACATAAATAGGATTTCAGAAAACATCAATATTATTTCAAAAAACATCATTCGACTTTCAGAAAACATCAATTGAATTTCAGAAAACATAAATAGAATTTCAGAAAACATCAATATAATTTCAGAAAACATCATTCGAGTTTCAGAAAACATCAACTGAATTTCAGAAAACATCAATTGAATTTCAGAAAACATCATTTGAATTTCAGAAAACATAAATAGAATTTCAGAAAACATCAATATTATTTCAAAAAACATCATTAGAGTTTCAGAAAACATCAATTGAATTACAGAAAACATCAATAGGATTTCAGAAAACATCACTTGAATTTCAGAAAACATCAATTGAATTTCAGAAAACATCATTTGAATTTCAGAAAACATAAATAGAACTTCAGAAAACATCAATATTATTTCAAAAAACATCATTCGAGTTTCAGAAAACATCAATTGAATTTCAGAAAACATAAATAAAATTTCAGAAAACATCAATATAATTTCAGAAAACATCATTCGAGTTTCAGAAAACATCAACCGAATTACAGAAAACATCAATAGAATTTCAGAAAACATCACTTGAATTTCAGAAAACATAAATAGAATTTCAGAAAACATCAATATAATTTCAGAAAACATCATTCGAGTTTCAGAAAACATCAATTGAATTTCAGAAAACATCAATAGAATTTCAGAAAACATCAATTGTATTTCAGAAACCATCAATATAATTTCAGAAAACATCATTTGAATTTCAGAAAACATAAATAGAATTTCAGAAAACATCAATATGATTTCAGAAAACATCATTTGAATTTCAGAAAACATAAATAGAATTTCAGAAAACATCAATATAATTTCAGAAAACATTATTCGAGTTTCACAAAACATCAATTGAATTTCAGAAAACATCAATTGAATTTCAGAAAACATCATTTGAATTTCAGAAAACATAAATAGAATTTCAGAAAACATCAATATAATTTCAGAAAACATCATTTGAATTTCAGAAAACATAAATAGGATTTCAGAAAACATCAATGTAATTTCAGAAAACATCATTCGAGTTTCAGAAAACATCAATTGAATTTCAGAAAACATCAATAGAATTTCAGAAAACATCAATTGTATTTCAGAAACCATCAATATAATTTCAGAAAACATCATTTGAATTTCAGAAAACATAAATAGAATTTCAGAAAACATCAATATGATTTCAGAAAACATCATTTGAATTTCAGAAAACATAAATAGAATTTCAGAAAACATCAATATAATTTCAGAAAACATTATTCGAGTTTCACAAAACATCAATTGAATTTCAAAAAACATCATTCGAGTTTCAGAAAACATCAATTGAATTTCAGAAAACATAAATAGAATTTCAGAAAACATCAATATTATTTCAAAAAACATCATTCGAGTTTCAGAAAACATCAATTGAATTACAGAAAACATCAATAGAATTTCAGAAAACATCAATTGAATTTCAGAAAACATAAATAGAATTTCAGAAAACATCAATATTATTTCAAAAAACATCATTCGGGTTTCAGAAAACATCAATTGAATTTCAGAAAACATAAATAGGATTTCAGAAAACATCAATATAATTTCAGAAAACATCATTCGAGTTTCAGAAAACATCAATTGAATTACAGAAAACATCAATAGAATTTCAGAAAACATCAATATAATTTCAGAAAACATCATTCGAGTTTCAGAAAACATCAATTGAATTTCAGAAAACATCAATTGAATTTCAGAAAACATCATTTGAATTTCAGAAAACATAAATAGAACTTCAGAAAACATCAATATTATTTCAAAAAACATCATTCGAGTTTCAGAAAACATCAATTGAATTACAGAAAACATCAATAGAATTTCAGAAAACATCACTTGAATTTCAGAAAACATAAATGGAATTTCAGAAAACATCAATATAATTTCAGAAACATCATTCGAGTTTCAGAAAACATCAATTGAATTACAGAAAACATCAATAGAATTTCAGAAAACATCACTTGAATTTCAGAAAACATAAATAGAATTTCAGAAAACATCAATATAATTTCAGAAAACATCATTCGAGTTTCAGAAAACATCAATTGAATTTCAGAAAACATCAATAGAATTTCAGAAAACATCAATATAATTTCAGAAAACATCATTTGAATTTCAGAAAACATAAATAGGATTTCAGAAAACATCAATGTAATTTCAGAAAACATCATTCGAGTTTCAGAAAACATCAATTGAATTTCAGAAAACATCAATAGAATTTCAGAAAACATCAATTGTATTTCAGAAACCATCAATATAATTTCAGAAAACATCATTTGAATTTCAGAAAACATAAATAGAATTTCAGAAAACATCAATATGATTTCAGAAAACATCATTTGAATTTCAGAAAACATAAATAGAATTTCAGAAAACATCAATATAATTTCAGAAAACATTATTCGAGTTTCACAAAACATCAATTGAATTTCAAAAAACATCATTCGAGTTTCAGAAAACATCAATTGAATTTCAGAAAACATAAATAGAATTTCAGAAAACATCAATATTATTTCAAAAAACATCATTCGAGTTTCAGAAAACATCAATTGAATTACAGAAAACATCAATAGAATTTCAGAAAACATCAATTGAATTTCAGAAAACATAAATAGAATTTCAGAAAACATCAATATTATTTCAAAAAACATCATTCGGGTTTCAGAAAACATCAATTGAATTTCAGAAAACATAAATAGGATTTCAGAAAACATCAATATAATTTCAGAAAACATCATTCGAGTTTCAGAAAACATCAATTGAATTACAGAAAACATCAATAGAATTTCAGAAAACATCAATATAATTTCAGAAAACATCATTCGAGTTTCAGAAAACATCAATTGAATTTCAGAAAACATCAATTGAATTTCAGAAAACATCATTTGAATTTCAGAAAACATAAATAGAACTTCAGAAAACATCAATATTATTTCAAAAAACATCATTCGAGTTTCAGAAAACATCAATTGAATTACAGAAAACATCAATAGAATTTCAGAAAACATCACTTGAATTTCAGAAAACATAAATGGAATTTCAGAAAACATCAATATAATTTCAGAAACATCATTCGAGTTTCAGAAAACATCAATTGAATTACAGAAAACATCAATAGAATTTCAGAAAACATCACTTGAATTTCAGAAAACATAAATAGAATTTCAGAAAACATCAATATAATTTCAGAAAACATCATTCGAGTTTCAGAAAACATCAATTGAATTTCAGAAAACATCAATAGAATTTCAGAAAACATCATTTGAATTTCAGAAAACATAAATAGAATTTCAGAAAACATCAATATTATTTCAAAAAACATCATTCGAGTTTCAGAAAACATCAATTGAATTTCAGAAAGCATCAATAGAATTTCAGAAAACATCAACATAATTTTAGAAAACATCATTCGAGTTTCAAAAAACATCTATTAAATTTCAGAAAATATCATTTGAATTTCAGAAAACATAAATAGAATTTCAGAAAACATCGATATAATTTCAGAAAAAATCAATTGTACTTCAGAAAACGTAAATAGAATTTCAGAAAACATCAATATAATTTCAGAAAACATCAATTGTATTTCAGAAAACATCGATATAATTTCAGAAAACATCAATTGAATTTCAGAAAACGTAAATAGAATTTCAGAAAACATCAATATAATTTCAGAAAACATCAATTGTATTTCAGAAACCATCAATATAATTTCAGAAAACATCAATTGTATTTCAGAAAACATCAATAGAATTTCAGAAAACGTAAACTATATTTCAGAAAACATCAATTGTATTTCAGAAAACATCATTTGAATTTCAGAAAACATAAATAGAATTTCAGAAAACATCAATATAATTTCAGAAAACATCATTCGGGTTTCAGAAAACATCATTTGAATTTCAGAAAACATAAATAGAATTTCAGAAAACATCAATATAATTTCAGAAAACATCATTCGGGTTTCAGAAAACATCATTTGAATTTCAGAAAACATCAATAGAATTTCAGAAAACATCAATTGTATTTTAGAAAGCATCAATTGCATTTCAGAAAACATAATTAGAATTTCAGAAAACATCGATATAATTTCAGAAAAAATCAATTGTACTTCAGAAACCATCAATATGATTTCAGAAAACATCAATTGAATTTCAGAAAACATAAATAGAATTTCAGAAAACATCAATATAATTTCAGAAAACATCAATTGTATTTCAGAAACCATCAATATAATTTCAGAAAACATCAATTGTATTTCAGAAAACATCAATAGAATTTCAGAAAACGTAAACTGTATTTCAGAAAACATCAATAAAATTTCAGAAAACATCAATTGAATTTCAGAAAACATCAATATAATTTCAGAAAACATCAACTATATTTCAGAAAACATCAATTGTATTTCAGAAAACATCATTTGAATTTCAGAAAACATAAATAGAATTTCAGAAAACATCAATTGTATTTCAGAAACCATCAATATAATTTCAGAAAACATCATTTGAATTTCAGAAAACATAAATAGAATTTCAGAAAACATCAATATAATTTCAGAAAACATCATTCGGGTTTCAGAAAACATCATTTGAATTTCAGAAAACATAAATAGAATTTCAGAAAACATCAATATAATTTCAGAAAACATCATTCGAGTTTCAGAAAACATCAATTGAATTTCAGAAAACATCAATAGAATTTCAGAAAACATCAATTGTATTTTAGAAAGCATCAATTGTATTTCAGAAAACATAATTAGAATTTCAGAAAACATCAATATAATTTCAGAAAACATCAATTGAATTTCAGAAAACATCAATTGTATTTCAGAAAACATCAATTGTATTTCAGAAAACATCAATTGTATTTCAGAAAACATC
Organism: Cordilura impudica; assembly: GCA_963682025.1. Lineage (NCBI taxonomy): Eukaryota > Metazoa > Arthropoda > Insecta > Diptera > Scathophagidae > Cordilura > Cordilura impudica. Next base: position 17,644,744 of record OY821518.1, read on the forward strand.
ATTTGAATTTCAGAAAACATAAATAGTATTTCAGAAAACATCAATTGTATTTCAGAAACCATCAATATAATTTCAGAAAACATCATTTGAATTTCAGAAAACATAAATAGAATTTCAGAAAACATCAATATAATTACAGAAAACATCATTCGGGTTTCAGAAAACATCATTTGAATTTCAGAAAACATAAATAGAATTTCAGAAAACATCAATATAATTTCAGAAAACATCATTCGAGTTTCAGAAAACATCAATTGAATTTCAGAAAACATCAATAGAATTTCAGAAAACATCAATTGTATTTTAGAAAGCATCAATTGTATTTCAGAAAACATAATTAGAATTTCAGAAAACATAAATATAATTTCAGAAAACATCAATTGAATTTCAGAAAACATCAATTGTATTTCAGAAAACATCAATTGTATTTAAGAAAACATCAATTGTATTTCAGAAAACATCATTTGAATTTCAGAAAACATAAATAGAATTTCAGAAAACATCAATTGTATTTCAGAAACCATCAATATAATTTCAGAAAACATCATTTGAATTTCAGAAAACATAAATAGAATTTCAGAAAACATCAATATAATTTCAGAAAACATCATTCGGGTTTCAGAAAACATCATTTGAATTTCAAAAAACATAAATAGAATTTCAGAAAACATCAATATAATTTCAGAAAACATCATTCGAGTTTCAGAAAACATCAATTGAATTTCAGAAAACATCAATAGAATTTCAGAAAACATCAATTGTATTTTAGAAAGCATCAATTGTATTTCAGAAAACATAATTAGAATTTCAGAAAACATCAATATAATTTCAGAAAACATCAATTGAATTTCAGAAAACATCAATTGTATTTCAGAAAACATCAATTGTATTTCAGAAAACATCAATTGTATTTCAGAAAACATCATTTGAATTTCAGAAAACAGCATTATCGACTTATTTTTTATGCACTGGAAAATATGATGTTGACGTTTTCTTTAATTATTATATGTTTAAACATCTCCCTTGTGATCGGACTCACATGATTTTTTTTTTTACAGAAATTCCACCCACATTTATGAGTGCTCATTCTTTGGAAAGTTATAAAAAATTTAAAACGAACAGATTAAAGGAATTGTCAAATTTTTAATTTTTCAAAATTTGTTTCAGCAAAATCGGACTAATGGTTCTCGAGTTATGTCAAACAGAAGAGCCCAAAACGTGACAAATTCCCCTGTACGATACTTACAATGTCCAAATCGATATATCTCGATTCCTAGACGTGATCCAGCGAAACGCCGGGATAAGTATAACTGTTTTTTGATCGATATAACTTTCCCGGTGGTTTCAGCCCATCCCGATCACTGACCCTTACCATTTGTCGCACAGTGTATTACGATTCTGAGTAAGATATTGTAATATAAACAATATAAATTTTTTAATGTTACTTGTAGATTTTTTTTAATACAATTACGTATAGAATTTATTTAGAATGTGCTTAAGTCAGAAAATTAAATGTGGCCCAAGGTTGTCCACATACAGTCTAAATATCTGTTATAAAGAAGTGGGCGTAGCAGTTTCTTACTCCGCCCATTTATATTTTTCTTATAGGTTATTGTGTACCATTTTCTACAAATTTTCACTAAAATTCTTAATTTTTGAGCAATTTTTTAAATAGTATATCATTTTCAAAATATTTCTGTGGCAGTTGTTCCATTCTTCCAACTTTTGTTGTCATTTTTTGCTAGATCTTACAATATCACAAAACCAAATTTTAAGCCAGTATATCTTAAGTTAGATTTTTGTCCACCTATATTGAGCAACTGTCGCACTGTGCACCGCTGCTATCAACTGTTGGAATAAAACAGCTCTTCTAGGTTCGTATAAAAATTTTGAATTAAAACTAAAAAGAGCGGTTTACAGTTTTTTGCATGTTAAACCATATTTTCTTACAAAAAGATTTTGGTATTAATAAAAAAAAATAAACATAAAAAGCATTTAAAACATGAACAAATAACTTTTTTTCAAACGACTTTGAAAACAAAACGGAATGCGCCCTCTTAACGCTTTTAAAAAAAGCGCAAAGTTTGCACCGCTCCTATTAACTGACAACACAAATCAGCTATTTGTTTTAGGTTTGTATAAAGCATTGTATATTAAAATTAAATACAAACGATTTACCATTTTTTCTTATTTAATCCATGTTTTTTTGCAAAAAGATTTTAGTTTTAATTTTAATTTTAATAAATACATCTTATTCGATTTTCTAAATGTTAATTGAACCTTTTGATTATTACCGATTATTAGTTAAAACATTATCAAATTTCGTTATTGATTTGAATGCAAAATTTTTATTTTATTAGAAAATAAAAAAAGAAAAAATATCTAATTCAATAAATTAAATTAGTTTAATGTTATTTGTTATTTAATCTTTTTTAAATTTAGAAAAAGTTTTTAAGCCGTTGATATTTAATTAGACAAAAAATATACGATTACTTTTAAAAGTAATTTTTTAAATTAAGCTCTAAATTGTCGCTTTTTATTTTAATTTTATTGTGATTTTAGCGATCTTTAAATACAACAGTCAATGTTGAACAAAATTGTATACATTTGGACAAGTTCTCTCCGAATTGATATTTTCCGTTTATGTCAGAGTTTCGAAAAGGCCTATTTTGACAATTATATTGACGAATAGGACCAAAAATTAATTTAAAAAAAAGTTAAATGAGGTTACAACATTTCAATTTTACGAGCTAAAAGCTAAATTGACATCTAATTTTAAAACATTAAACAATATTTTTGATTTACTCAGCCTGGACAACATTTTTTCAATGAATACTCTTAATTCTTTGAGATACATTAAATGCTGACTAATGATTAAAAATGTCTGTAGTGTTATTTATAACATTCCATTAAATGTTTTTATTGAAATTAATCCACTTTAAATATAAAAAATCTAAGCAAATTGAAAAAGAGAATTACACGCTAAAAATGAACAGATATAAGAAAAGTTCTGTGGTTTTCTAGAATAACCGCGTATGTCATAAATTCAAAATGTTTAGGAGAGCCAAAAAACGTTATATTTGAAATTATGGGCTCGATATAAAGTTTTTAGGACTTTTTATGGGCAATAAATACTTTATAAAAAATTTTGAGTCAAAAATCTTATAGATCCTAGAGAAATACGAAAAACAATATGTAAATTACACTCAAAGTGTGTGCAGAAATACGAAAAACAATATGTAAATTACACTCAAAGTGTGTGCAGAAAAAGAACTTATGTCGACAAATGTCGTTATCTTTGAAACTACAGTGCAACTACACATTTAGACATAAGTTGTTGTTGCTTAAAAAATTTATTTTTTTTTTCGTCAACAGAAAGTTAACGGGACTTAGGGTGAGAATATAACAACGTATCAAGAATAATAGTGCCAACAAATTACAGAAATAAACACAACAGTTTTTATAAGTGGTTATAAACTGAAAAATATTCCAAAACTATTTCTAATTTTTTTTTTTCATTAATAACAACGTATGTCGATATGTGTCGTTTTCTGAGAAAATAATGTGTCAGCGATCAAACGTAGGTTGACATACGTCGTTAGTGCTGCAAATTAATTTAATAAACATTTAAGTTACGTCGTTATTTAATGAAAAAACTCAGAAATGGTCAATATTAAAAAAAAAAATTAAACACATGTAAAGAGCGTTAAAAATTATTATATTTGGCATCGTTAACTCAAAACTGACAAAAATGGACATACGCGGTTATTCCAGAAAACCACAAAGTTAACGTATATTGTTATTTACTGATTGATATACACTTTAAAAGGTTACACAAAATACTAAATTATCTAAAATGTACATATAACTAATACATATGTAAGTTTGTTGAATATAAATTAAAGAAATTTTTATTCGTTTTAATTTTTCGCTTTTTTCTAGGAAAAGTTGGCATCGCTGCATGGTGACAGCTAACAAGATCAGTGGAAATAACGTCAATTGACACTATTTTCCACATTGATCGAAATAAAGTCAATTGATGTTATTACCTTTTTGCAAAGTGAAAAAAAGCCGTTGACTTCATTGCTCTTTCAAAAATTTTAATTTGCATAGCTTCGCGCGGCACCTGCGCCCTGTTCATTCCCCCCAGTGAATATACAACTAAGATCATATTCTTCGAGTGCAGCACCTGTCAGCTCAATTGATAACGATTCATCATCTTTACCGTCTGCGTCCTCTAAATTTACAGCTCACACAGAGGTAGCTACTGGTACTGTACCAATAATTCATGAAAATGTTACACCTCTTAATTATGGTCAAGTTTTAAATTCTTCTGCTGCTGGTTTAAATAACAATCAAATTATACATAACCCGCTGAGAGTAATACCTCCAAAGAAAAGTATATTTGTATCCCGCTTAGCTTCAGGAACTTCAGTTGAAGATTTAGAATTCTATATAAAATCTAAAATCGATTCGAATGCACTGATTTCAACGTATAAGTTCAATTATTCTCAACCGAGAACTATCACCTCATTTAAAATTATTGTCCCAGCTGATCACTTCGATGTTATACTTAATCCTGATTTTTGGCCCGTTAGTACACTTGTCCGTGAATATCAATACAAAGAAAATCCAAGAAATGCTGTTCATCTTCCGCTAAGAAATTTAAATGCTCCAAAAAACTAACTACTCTTCATGATAACCATATATCTATAATTTACCAAAATGTTCGTGGCATTAACACAAAAATAACGTCTCTGTTTAAACACAGCTTTGATTTCTCTCATCATGTTATTGTTCTTACTGAAACCTGGTTAAAAAGAAATATCTTTAACGCTGAGATATTATGTAATAAATTTCATATTTACAGACTTGACAGAGAAACTAAAACAATTGGTGGTGGTGTTCTAATTGCTGTCTCCTGTCAACTATCATCTGAAGAAATACGTCTTGATTCTTTACCGAATATTGAAATTATTGGTGTTATGTTTTTATTACTTGTTCCTACATACCTCCTGATTCTGATCAATCGATTTATAATGAACATTTTGTATCAATAAAATCAGTTATAACAAAGGCTAACCCTGAAGATTCTATACTTGTTTTTGGAGACTTTAATCTGCTGTTAATATCATGGACATTTTTAATTGATTCTTTTTACTACACTCCTACGGTGTCAAATGAAGATAACGATAATTTCATAAATAATTTATCGGACTTGTGTCTTTTTCAAATTAATGGTGTTCATAATGATCATGAAAGGATTTTAGACTTAATTTATGTTAATGAGCCAATAAACTACTCTTTATCTCGCGCAGATCCTGTTACTTTACCAGAAGATCGTTACCATCCTACCATTGAAATAAACTTGAATTTGCCATTTGTTTCAAAGTGTAAATCAAATAACTTAAAAGTTTTTTGTTTCAAAAGAGCAAATTACAACGATTTAAATTATTACTTCAGTAATACTGATTGGCTCCAATTATTATCTATTACATCTGGTTCTCCCACATCAATCGATACAACGATCAAGTTATTCTACGAAACTGTTCTATTTTATATGAATGAATGTATCCCGAAGTTTACTGTTTTCAACCACTCTGGCCCTCCTTGGAGCACAAAACAATTGTCGAGTCTTAAAAACTTAAAAAATAAACGACACCAAAAATATAAAGTGTGTGGTCTTTTATCTGATTATACGAAATATTCAGTTACACGTGCAGAGTATAATATTCTAAATACAAAACTTTATAAGAATTACATGGAAGCTATGAAAATAAATTTGAAGAGAGATCCAAAATCATTTTATAAATTTGTAAACTCTAAAAGGAAATCTACTGGATATGCAACTGAAATGAAGTATCTTAAGCGTGAATCCCGTGATGATGTAGTTATTAGCGATATGTTTGCTGATTTTTTTAGCACAACTTACTCTGATGTTCCATATGACATTTCAAACATATATCCATTTCCAGTTATGGAACATCAATCAATTTCATTTCCTTTTATAAAGACTTCGGATATCAAAAATAACTTAAAAACATTCAAGAATTCAACTAACGGAGGACCTGACGATATTCCTAGCTGCATTTTAATCAACTGCGCCCAAACTTTGGCTGTTCCATTATGCATTTTATTTAATTCGTCCATTAAACATGGGTATTTTCCTACATTATGGAAAGATTCATATATTATTCCTTTATTTAAATCTGGAAACAAATCGAATGTAGCTAACTATAGAGGAATAGCTAGGCTTTGTGCTATTCCCAAACTTATTGAAAAATGTTTAACGGATAATCTCTGTCATCAGGTTTCTTCTATAATATCACACTCACAACATGGTTTTCGTAAGGGGTGCTCTATTTCAACTAATATTTTACAACTTACAACTTTGGTAAATCGGGGTTTCGTCAATGGGCTACATACCGACGTTATTTATACTGACTTCAGTAAAGCTTTCGATAAAGTAAATCATGATCTTTTACTCAAAAAATTATATTTGATGGGCTTTACAGCAAACAGCATAAGCTGGATAAAATCTTACTTGATCAACAGAAATCAACGTGTTTATTTTAATAATACTACTTCAAAGAATATTATAGTTAAATCTGGTGTGCCTCAAGGAAGTCATCTTGGACCAATTTTATTTACTCTTTTTATAAATGATCTACCAAGTATAATAAAAGCCTCAAATGTTCTTATGTATGCTGATGATGTCAAGATTTTCTTAAGCTATAAGAATTATTGTGAACAAATTCACCTACAACATGATCTAAATAATCTTATATATATTTACGCTGATCCCTGACTCACTGACTGACTGACTGATTCTGTAACGCTGAAATAATACACACACATAGCACTCCATACAAAGCTATGCGAAATACACAAACAAAATTTAATCTTTCTCATTTTATACAAACCCACACACAATTTTCTCTCTTCTATGTTACCAACCAGTGCTGCTAATACAATCTTCTGAAAATCGACAATTTTGGAAACTAAAGCGCCAAAATCGTCATTTTTTAAAACAAGAAATTGTCAAGAAAATAAAAATAAAACTCTACAAAGTATTACAAAAGGAAACAATCAAATTTATTTATATCATTCATATTACGAATATTATTACAGCATCGGTTATTTCTAATGTATTAGTGGTGAAATTTCAACGAAAAAATTTAACACACCAATCAACTAAATAATTTTATTGACATGTGTCTATAGCTAAAACGTATAATATAGGTTTAAAGTATCGCCGTAATTAAAACTTAAATCTTAAATGGAGATGGTATTCAAGGTATTTCCGTTTTGAAACGACTTGACCCAGAATTAAATCTATACATACTTTGTAATTTCCATTTACACTGAACAAAAACTATCAATTTTCGATAAACAACCCATAAATTGGTAACCCTTGAAATCGTAATTTTTATACTACTGATAATTTTAAATCTTCAATTATCATTTTTACAAATTTAACAAATCATTTTAACAAATTGCAAAATCGTCGAAATTACAATAAGTTGTCAAAATTGCCAAAATTGCAAAATCGTCGAAATTACAATAAGTTGTCAAATTTGGCAACACTTACTAAACTTATTCGTTTGTCTGTTTTGTTTTTCATCTCAAAATTGTTTTGTATAGTTAAGAGTACTTTCGCTCAGTTCATTGATGGCCAGCACTTACCAAAGAGCATGCTTTTTTTGATAAATATTTGAGAAAAAAGAGATCTTCAATGTGGATTTTGTTGTTGTCCAACGTATGATTTCGTTTATAACTCTGTATTGAAAAGCCTTTGAAAAAATATATAGTGCAATATTAAGTTTAAAATTTAAATTATTGTAACTTTGCATAATTAAATTACATTGTAATTTTAGAAGAGAGGTGGGAAAATATTTTTTTTTTCACTCATAATATTAATTTTTGCATAATATGCTTTTAAAAAAATTTGGACAAACATAAATTACGTAAAAAGGTATATTTAAGATTTTAATTTGAATAATTTATTGAAATTATCATGGAAGAATTAAAAGCGATTTTTTTTGAAGTAAAACTAATACGCGCGCATTTTTTTTTTTCTTTATAGATTTATAGATAACTTTGCAAAAAATGTAATTCTCTTTTTTTCAGTTTACATGTATGATGAAATATGAAATATTTTTTTCTTTTTTGTGTACATTGGTGTATTGGTGTTTGCATTTCCTTAAGGGGTGGTAGGTTTTAAAACCTTTCTTTACATTTCTCTTCCTGAATGCACAACATGTCGAGACTGTTGTGTCAAAATTTTATGTAAATCAAAGCAAAACTTAAAAAGATACAGCATTTCCAGCGACCGGCCTTATACGGTATATAGTATACAAATCAGTTTTTAAAAAACTTTAAACCGATTTTCTCGCAAATAAATGTTCGAAGTCCGCGAACATCTTCCTGACCGATTCTTTTGAAATTTTAGACACTATATCTACACAAAAATCATCAGGTAACCACGAAGTTTTTTTTTTAATTCCATTTTCTTCCCCATTTTTTAACAACAAATTCCCGAAATTGTATAGCAAAAATCGTTTTTCACTTCAAAATGCTGCAAAAAAAAAATTGAAAAACACTTCGTCAATACTTCAGGAAACATGTCACCTTTTAAACGCATTTCGATTTTTTTTTCCACATGGTCCGGTAACGAGTTATGATGTTCACCGCAAAACAACAACGCCTCCGGATATTGGCTGTCACGGACTTATTTATTAAAATTTTTAGTTGAAAATTTTTTTCAAGATTCTTTAAATGTTATGCTATAACGTGTATTCATGTCTTCAAAAAAGAATTATGCAATTAATTATTATTATTAACTTTTAAAACCTTTAAAACTCCCCCCTTAAGAAACTTTTACGAACCTTGCTCTAAAACGTTTTTTTTTTTTTCTATGCTATTCTATTTTTTCTACAATAAAATGGAGTTCGGTTATAACGAACTCGGCGGGACCGGCCAAATTAGATCGTTATAGACTAAGTTCGTTATAACAGAAGTATTTTTTTGTTTTGTCCGAAAGTTTTAAAAACTTTTTTTTAGTTGAATAAGTTATTTATTTTGATACATTTTAAAAAGTTATAAAACATAAATTAAATTTTTAAAAAGATACATATTAATAGTTTGTCTTAATAAGACTAAAATTACCGAATTTCTATCAAAATAAAATATTTTTTTAAAATCATATAATATTAAAAACTCTTTATGTATAGAAGCAGAAAATATAAAGCAAAGGTTGGCTACTGGCAAACTTATGCGAAAATATACATAAAAGGATCTTTTACAAAACTTCATTCGAAAATCGAAGTTTTTGGTTTGTATTTTTTACAACTGTTTTCCGATTTTTTTTTTTTTAAATTTTAAAAACATTAAAATTAATTTTTTTTAAATATATAAAATATAGGAAAATTTTGAAATGGGAAAAAAATTTAGTTTGTTAAAGTCAAAATAAACGGGCGCCTAGGCGCCACACAATCTACTAGTTTTTATAGATGGTGCCACATAAATTTAATGGAATTAAATTTAAAAAAATGCAAACACATGCACTTTACTAGAAAATTAGGTGAATTTGGTTGTTACAAATTACCAGCTGGGTGTTCTTTTAGATGCCAAATTAGAGTTTGTTCAACACATTTCGATGATAATTATTAAAGCACGTGGTGTACTTGCCTTCATTAAATGGAATTCAATGACCCTACAGTTACCAAACAACTATACATCTCCCTAGTAAGACCAATTTTAGAATTCGGGTCTGTTATTTGGGATCCACTATCTAATATTCGCAGTGCCAAAATTCAATCGGTCCAGAAGCAATTTCTCCTTTTCTGCTTAAGACGTTCTTATCCAAGTTTTGTCAATCTGCCATCATATACAATTAGACTTTCTCAAATTAAAGTGCCGTCTTTAAAAAGCCGAAGAACAATGCTTAATGTTATGTTTTTATTTAACTTAATTCGAGGCGACATATGCTCAAACTTTCTTATGGACAACATCTCCATGAACGTCCCGGCACGGTCAACACGTTTTTACACTCCACTGTTTATCCCAATCTGTCGTCAAAAGTTTGCCGATGCTGATCCATTTAGAAGAATTTGCCATGATTTCAATGATCTATACAATTTAATTGATTTTTCTTTAAATGATGATATTATTAAACGCAATATTATATTATTTTTAAATACATGATCTCAAATTTTTGATTTAAGGATTTGTATATATTATATTTTTTTTTTCTCTGTATTATACTTAACTGTCTGTAAGGTTTTACCATAGACTTAATAAATAAAAAAAAAAAAAAAAAAAAAAAGACAGCTGACAGTTTAGGATTATTAAAAAATGGAGCACTAAATCAAAGAACAAAGCGCTTTCATTGTGGAAAAATATTTCAATCGTTTCACTATTTGGTGCAAATTTTGGGCTGGATGCATCAATGGTCCATACTTCTCCGAAAATGAGGCCGGTCAAGCTTACTGTCAAGTTACTGATATGATAACAGAGTTCTTTCTGCCCAAAATTGGATAATATTGTTGTGAACAACAGGTGGTTTCAACAAGACGCTGCCAAATGTAACAAAGCCCCTGAAATGATTCAGGTATTGCATGATACATTTCCTGGTCGTGTACTCTTTCCTTTTAGTAAGCAGAATTAGCCACATACATCATGTGATCAGGGGAAGTCAAAAGCCTATACCACAACCACTCGAGCATTGAAGAATGAAATATAATGCTGCATCAACAGAATTCCATGATATTTACGAAAAAAGGTCACGGAAAATTTCGACAACAGATTGCGTATGTATCAGAAAAATCTTGGAGTCCAATTGCTCGATTGTTGTTCTATCCTATCTTATATGCTTTGTAATATAATAACAAAAAATTAAAGAAAAAAACTTTGTGTTCTGCCTAATTCATATCTTACATGATATCTGGGATATCCTTTACGAGTAATAGATGTTAGTTTTGACCCAAAATTTATATGAGCTCCATAAAAAACCCCCTAAATTGTATAATTTTATTAAATAACAGACACAATCTAAGTATCTCGCAATGACGTCCAATTTCTTTGTATCAAATGAGAAAAACTGCCTTTTTGCAATTTGAGATGGGCAGCTTTTAAAAACCAAAAAATTATTTTTTTTTCGTATTCTAATGTATATTAAAGTTTCACCAAGATGTGCTGGAACACCCAACCCCCTCCCCCATGAGATATTCATTGCTAGATACAAAGTTCTTACGCTGGATCACTGAATTGTGTTTTAATTTAATATGTTGTTGGAGAGTGTTATGTCTGTCTTGTTCTGTTGATTTCGACAAACGTAATGGAAGGCCCCATGACGAGAATTTTGAAGTCTTTGCCCAGACGAATTAGTATCCTTGACGAAAGTTTTAAATTAATTTATATTTGTTCAACTTTTAATTATTAATGTAACATTCAAATGAAACTTATGCCGTTTTCTTTTCTGACAAAAAATGTCGCCATTTTTTTTGCCCTTTTTCGAGATTTGTATTTTTTTATATATTCTGAATTAAGAGCCACCTTATCTTATACATCAATCGAAAGGTCTCAAAGTCGAGCCCTCGTAAATCACAAAAAATTCCAGCCATTGACTTCTTTCAGGTCACAGTGTGAGAATATTTTTCCATTGTTCCCCTTTTTTGAATATTTTCAACCTATGGCTTCCAAGAGGATAATAATCAAAATTTTTTTGCATTTATGAACACAGCACTTTCGATTGATATATAATATAAGGTTGCTCTTAATTCAGAATATATAAAAAATACACTTTTCCAAAAAAGGGCAAAAAAGGGCGACATTTTATGTCAGAAACGAAAACGGCATTAGTGTGCACTATAAATCTGTTAAGGGCCAAATATGTTCATCAAATAAATATGTCTGGGGAATATTGCTATAGAAACGTATTAGTTGACAACCTTACCATTATATTTTAGCACTCTTTTTCTTTTCAATAAAACACAGCTATTGTTTTTTTTTTTGCAATGTTTTCTTTTGAAATATTTATATTTAAGTTTTATTTTTACGAATATATTTTTTATTTTTAATATAATTTCAATAATTTACAATATGTTTATCTGTAATCTGAGATAAGTTTTGGGGCTTTTGTTATAATAGTTTTTATTTAAAATCAAATTGTTATACAGGTAAATTAATTTATTTGTTTTTTTTTTTGGATTCTGTTCGATTTACCTTTCTATTATCTACAGTTGTAATAATTTTACTTAATTAGCTGCATACACAACTTTATCAATAAACCAAATAATAGGCAAAATATTTTATATACAGTTGGAATAAACATTTACAATTAAGATTATATACAAAGAAGACGAAAGTACATTCAAAAAGAAGATCAAACACGATTATAACTCAAGTTAAGAGTATTCTTCTTCTTGTTAATCAAAACGTATCGATTTTGGGTTTCTTGATATACTTATTTACAAAAATTCAAATGTTGTTTAATAAAAAAAAAAAAATTTTTTTTTGGTCTTTATGATTTTTAATATGATACACAATGTTTACAATTAAATCTTTAGAAGATTTTTTCTCGGGATTTTTTCACTATGGCTTTTGCTTGTTATATAAAAAATATATGTTTTTGTGGTTTTTTCTTTTTTAGGCTTAGGAAGGGTTTATTTTGTTCTGTGTATATTATTTTGTTTTTGTTTTTGTTTTTGTTATCTTTATTGGTATATGTTTCTATTTGGTTTCCGTTAGTCCCAATTTGGCTAAATTACCCAAAGTTGTGGCATCTCCAGGTTGCAGTCTTAAGGCTTCTTTATAACTAGCAGCTGCATTATTTGTGTGACCCAGCAAGTGAAGAATTGCTCCCAGATTTGTATGAGCATGAGCATCAGCGGGTCGAAGTTTAACAGCCTAAAATAAAATTAAAGGGGTAGCGATTAATTCAGATTTTCTATATAATTTTTAGGAAGAAAGCATCGAATCTGTGAGAGATTAGAGTGTAAATTAGCTAGTCTTAGCGGGTGTGTTATTACAGGTCAGGGTTTGATGTTCTTAGGCCAAATTTTTTTTACGAACTTTTATTTTTTTTTTCCTTATCTTCATGTTTTTCTACTTATTTTTTTCAGCTATAACTCAAGAACCATTAACGATTTCTCATTTTATTATTCAGCAAATGGCTTCAGCAAATCAAGTTGGACCAATTTTATCGAATGAAATTTTCAAAAAGCTGTAATTCCTTTCCCTTTTTTTAATACTAGCAGATTCCAGCACTCGAAATTCGAGTGCAAATTCTAAGAAATTTTATTTTTTCATTTAATAAAGACCCTAAAGGTATGCTTCACAAATCAACAGATTTTAATTGAAGAAAACAAACTCAACACATTATCGCAAACACATTAACAAATTTAATAAACACACATATAGCATTGTATAATTTTATGTGTGTGTTAGTAGCAACTTTAAAAGATCATAATTCCAAAAAATATTCCAGACGATGAAAATATATAAATCTGGGTAACAGCAAAAAAGAAATACTTTTCAAATGATAAATGTTTCCTCAAAATCGGGGTAAAACTGTGAAACTTACATCGGTCACAAGAAATCGCCTTGCCTATTAATATTATAGATTAATTTTAAGAACAAAAACATATTCAAGGCTTTTTAGTAGATTAAAGGAGATGTATACGTATAAGTGACATTTTTATTTTTAAATCAAACCAGTATTTAAGCCACTATGTGGGTAGGGTATAATGACTTTGTGTTGATGTTTGTAACTACCAAAAATATTTGACCTAAAAGCATCTTTTATTATACCGATTGACACAGAATCACTTTCTCATCGATTTAGCGATGTCCGTCCGTCTGTCCGTTCTTTTGTGTCCATGTAAACCTTGTAAGCGAACTACAGGTCGCAGATATAAATATATATTTAAGAAATTTGGTGTATAAGCTCCTATTGGCCATAGCACGAACTCTGTTGGACAATCGGTGAATGTTCAGAGATACTCGCCTTATAAATGACGCCTGTAGAATTGACTTAAATTGCCATAAGATCCAAATTATTACATTGTTCTAAGTCAAATTGGGATTGTTTTTATGTTTTGTATATCTATTAATCAGTAGAGTTAAAATATGCCCAAGCGGGCAATTCTTAGTCATAGCCTCAATATAATGTTGCTTCCCTATCTTCACTTAAACCTACAAAAACAAAAAATATTTCACAGATTTTTCTCAAACTTGGCTTGTAACGTTTTTTGCAAAAAATAAGTGACTTTATCAAATCTGGATAGGATCAGTATATTTTTCGACCAAGTCCCCATATAAATGTAGCATCGAATATCGGATCGGATATGGACGCGTGGTATAGTGTATCCCATAGACGGTTTAGACCGACTATAATTATACCCTATACCACTACGTGGTTTGGGTATAATGACTTTGTGCTGCTGTTTGTAACAACCAAAAATATTTGACCTGCACCCATCTTTAATTATACCGATCGATCAGAATCACTATCTGATTCGATTTAACGATGTCCGTCCGTCCGTCCGTCCGTCTGTGTGTCCATGTAACGTTTGTAATCAAACTGCGGGTCGCAAATATGAATATGTTTTGATAAAATTTGGTATTTACTCTTTTATCGCCCGTGGGATGAACGCTATTGAAATTGGTGAGAATCGGGCCATGATCAGACCTAGCCCCCATACAAATGACCCCTATGAAATCAACATATATTGCCATAAGATCCAAATTATCATACAAATCTTAGTCAAATTGGGTTTATATGTATATATTATATCCATTAATCAGTAGTCCAAAACTGATCCCTATTGGACAACTCTTAGTCATAGGCCTCATATAAAGCTGCTTCCCGATCTTCACTTAAATCTATCAAAAAACAAAAATATTGCACTGATTCTTCTCAAATTTTGTTTGTATATATTTTTGCAAAATACAAGAGACTCTACCAAACATGGTCTGGATCGGTCCATTTTTGGTAGTCCCCATATAGATATAGCATCCGATAAGGACTTTTTTATATCTGCAGCCCAAAAAATTAATAAAAATCCCACTCAAATTTGGTTTATGCTTATTTGCTATATCCAGTTAGTTGGGCCTGAGAGATAGGGTCTCTAAACGCATGGTATAGGGTATCGTATAGTCCATCTAGACCGACTATAAATATACCCTATACCACTATGTGGTTTGAGTATAATGACTTTGTGCTGCTGTTTGTAACAACCAAAAATATTCGTCCTAGACCCATCTTTAATCATACCGATCGACTCAGAATCACTTTTTGAGTCGAAATAGCAATGTCTTTCCGTCCGTCTGTGTGTCCATGCAAACTTTGTAATCAAACTACAGGTCGCAAATATGAACATATTTTGATGAAATTAGGTATATAAGCTTTTATCAGCCATGAGATAAACGCTTTTGAAATTGGTGAGAATCGGTCCATGTTCAGACCTAGTCCCCATACAAATGAACCCTATGAAATCGACATAAATTGCCTTAAGTTCCAAATTATCATATAGATTTCATTCCAATTGGGTTTGTATGTGTTTATTACATCCATTAATGGGTAGTCCAAAAATTATGCCTATAGGAAATTCTTAGTCATAGGCCCCATATAGAGCTGCTTCCCGATCTTCACTTAAATCTATAAAAAAAACAAAAATATTGCACAGATTTTTCTCAAATTTGGTTTGTATTTATTTTTTCAAAGTGTAAGTGACTTTACCAAATATGGTCAGGATCGGTCCTTTTTTGGACCTAGTCCCCATATAGACATATCATCCGATATGAACTTTTTCATATCTGCAGCCGAAAAAATTAATAAAAATCCCACTCAAATTTGGTTTATGCTTATTTGCTATATCCAATTAGTTGGACCGAAGAGTTGGGGTCTCTAAGCCATGGTATAGGGTATCGTATAGTCGGGCTAGATCGACCATAATTTTCCTAATTATTTTTATATCCTATACCACCATGTTGTATGGGTATAATTACTTTGTGCTGCTGTTTGTAACTACCAAAAATATTTGACCTAGACCCATATTTTTTTATACCGATCAACTCATAATCACTTTCTAAGTCGATTTAGCGATGTCCGTTCGTCCGTCTGTCCGTCCATCCGTCCGTGTGTTTATGTAAACCTTGTAATCAAACTTCGGGTCGCAAATATGAATATATTTGGATGAAATTTGGTACATAAGCTTCTACCAGCCGTAGAATGAACGCTGTTTAAATTGGTTAAGTTTGGTACAAGTTCAGACCTAGTCCCCATACAAATGTCCACTATGAAATTGACGTAAATTGCCATAAGATCCAAATTATAGATCTGAGTCAAATTGGGTTTGTATGTGTTTATATATCAATTAATCAGTAGTCCAAAAGTAATCCCCATTGGACAATTCTTAGTCATAGGCATCATACAGAGCTTCTTCCCGATCTTCACTATAATCTATCAAAAAACAAAAATATTGCACAGATTTTTCTCAAATTTGGTTTGTATTTTTTTTTTCAAAATATCAGTGACTTTACCAAATATGGTCAGGACCGGTCCATTTTTTGATCCAGTTCCCATATAGATATGGCATCCGGTGTGAACTTTTTCATATCTGCAGCCAAAAAAATTAATAACAATGCCACTCAAATTTGGTTTATGCTTATTTTCTATATCGAATTAGTTGGACAGCACAGATGGGGTCTCTAAACCATGGTATATCGTATCGCCTAGACCGACTATAATTTTTTACTTGTTTTGCTTGTTTTTATTCTATTTTTTGAATGGAATTATTGATAGATTTATTTAAGCCTTAGCCACAATTTTGCTGAAGAATTAAATGAGAAATCGTCAATGGTTCTTGAGTTATGACTGAAAAAATAAACAAAGAAACATCCAGATAAGGACAATTTTCCACAGTGTAATAAAAAGGAGTTAGCTCTAGATTCAAGGGTTCTCTATAAAAAGTTTTTCATAATTAATATGATAAGTTATAAAAATTGTAAAGCGTCCAAGTCTGCGATTATCTAAAGAAATATCTAAAGAATATTTTATAAATGATGGATTACGGAGAAATGTCATCAAATTTTAATGGAAAATTCGCAAACTGTATATTAGAGTGGTCGCAGTTTGTATGGGAATTTTTGATAATTCTTATTCGTCTTCATGCGCCTTCTGATGCCCATTGTGGCCCAAAGTCCCCGAAGTTTGTTTATATGGGAAAAATATGACTCTTTTTAGAATTTCTTTCTATAGTTTAACATTTTCTACAACTTGTTACATGATCCGACATCAGTACTAAAGATCTGCATATTTTAAACAACGCTTTTGAAAGTTCAACAGCACTTACAAAATATTTGAACTTTTTGAATAAATTGGATCATATGTGATCCCAAGTCTAAAAGTGTTAATGGAGTCATAATATTTTTTCCGAAACCCTAGGCTATTAAGATAAAATGTAATTTTTAAAAGTATAAAAGTGATTAATTCTTGACACAAAGTATTTAGAAAGAGTGCATTTGGTAAATATTTCACAAAAATCTAATTTTTCTCGAAATCTGCAAAAAAAAATCCTTGTTAAAAATATTCTGCCGCAGGAATTTACTTAAAAATTCACACAGTTAATCTCTAACTTGAAGTTACCAAAACCTTAAAGTGCCAGATACATTTTTTTAAATTTTGTTTAAGAAAATTTTTTAAAACTTAGAAAAGGAGTTATCAAAATTTTATTAAAAAATTTTCGATTTTTGGTCTAACTGCTCAATAGGTTAACAGCGTGGTAATAATGGAATGCTATATGTCTGAGTAGGTATAGGCAGCAAAAAAAATTTATGGCTTTAATTAATTTCTTAAAGTTGAAAAAATTTCCGTAAAATTTCAGGATCTAGTGTTTTTTTTTGGCACAAAAGTGGTCTGGGGCATTTGCTATTTCTTCTTCTATAGCTTTTTAAAAATATCTGATACCGATTCATATAACAACTACTTGAAAACACTAAGCTGTAGAACGAAATTTTCCTAAAAGCTGAACAAAAGTCATATTCTGCCCATATAAACACACTTCAGGTACTTTGGGCTCCACCATGCACCAGAAGGCACCGTCGGATCGAGATAAATGAAGAGCACATTTTTGACAGCAAACTTCATATTTTCGATGGCGCATATATACCAATTAAAGAAAACAATTTTTTACGACCAGTCTACTGTATACGATGTAGCATAGCTGGGAATATATTCTAGTAATCTGCGGATTTTGTTATATTTTATTGGGGGAAACAATTGATGAAAAAGGAAATAGGAGAACCTTTGTGAAACTCAAAACAGAAACTTCGATGTTAATTACAGGGCAAATATTTTTGATTGGCGAATTATTTTTGATAGTAGAAAAAAGAAACAATGTTAAAAAAAATGTAAAAATTTTTAAATTGGTCCTATGGAATGGACTTAAAGCATGGTTACACAAAGAGTTTTGTTTACTTACAAAAATTCAACATAACCAATATATAAGTAAATTGAAAAATCCATTCTGAAATAAAAAAATCATGTGAGTCCGATCACAGGGGAGATGTGTAAACATCTAGTAATTAAAAATTTTTTATTGCACTTTTTTAAATCAAACAGAAAGCGTCATCTATGTAATTTTTAATTTTTCGTTTTTTATCTCTCATTTTTCATTTTATATTTTTTGTTTTAATTTTTTTAATTTTTCATCTTTCGTTTTTAATTTTTTATTTTTAATTCTTTTTTATTTTTAATTCTTTTTTATTTTTCATTTTTAATTTTTAATTTTTAATTTTTAATTTTTAATTTTTAATTTTTAATTTTTAATTTTTAATTTTTAATTTTTAATTTTTAATTTTTAATTTTTAATTTTTAATTTTTAATTTTTAATTTTTAATTTTTAATTTTTAATTTTTAATTTTTAATTTTTAATTTTTAATTTTTAATTTTTAATTTTTAATTTTTAATTTTTAATTTTTAATTTTTAATTTTTAATTTTTAATTTTTAATTTTTAATTTTTAATTTTTAATTTTTAATTTTTAATTTTTAATTTTTAATTTTTAATTTTTAATTTTTAATTTTTAATTTTTAATTTTTAATTTTTAATTTTTAATTTTTAATTTTTAATTTTTAATTTTTAATTTTTAATTTTTAATTTTTAATTTTTAATTTTTAATTTTTAATTTTTAATTTTTAATTTTTAATTTTTAATTTTTAATTTTTAATTTTTAATTTTTAATTTTTAATTTTTAATTTTTAATTTTTAATTTTTAATTTTTAATTTTTAATTTTTAATTTTTAATTTTTAATTTTTAATTTTTAATTTTTAATTTTTAATTTTTAATTTTTAATTTTTAATTTTTAATTTTTAATTTTTAATTTTTAATTTTTAATTTTTAATTTTTAATTTTTAATTTTTAATTTTTAATTTTTAATTTTTAATTTTTAATTTTTAATTTTTAATTTTTAATTTTTAATTTTTAATTTTTAATTTTTAGTTTTTAATTTTTAATTTTTAATTTTTAATTTTTAATTTTTAATTTTTAATTTTTAATTTTTAATTTTTAATTTTTAATTTTTAATTTTTAATTTTTAATTTTTAATTTTTAATTTTTAATTTTTAATTTTTAATTTTTAATTTTTAATTTTTAATTTTTAATTTTTAATTTTTAATTTTTAATTTTTAATTTTTTAATTTTTAATTTTTAATTTTTAATTTTTAAATTTTAATTTTTAATTTTTAATTTTTAATTTTTAATTTTTAATTTTTAATTTTTAATTTTTAATTTTTAATTTTTAATTTTTAATTTTTAATTTTTAATTTTTAATTTTTAATTTTTAATTTTTAATTTTTAATTTTTAATTTTTAATTTTTAATTTTTAATTTTTAATTTTTAATTTTTAATTTTTAATTTTTAATTTTTAATTTTTAATTTTTAATTTTTAATTTTTAATTTTTAATTTTTAATTTTTAATTTTTAATTTTTAATTTTTAATTTTTAATTTTTAATTTTTAATTTTTAATTTTTAATTTTTAATTTTTAATTTTTAATTTTTAATTTTTAATTTTTAATTTTTAATTTTTAATTTTTAATTTTTAATTTTTAATTTTTAATTTTTAATTTTTAATTTTTAATTTTTAATTTTTAATTTTTAATTTTTAATTTTTAATTTTTAATTTTTAATTTTTAATTTTTAATTTTTAATTTTTAATTTTTAATTTTTAATTTTTAATTTTTAATTCTTCATTTTTTATTTTTTATTTTTTATTTTTTATTTCTATTTTGATTTTCCAATTTTCAATTTTCTGTTTTCATTTTTTATTTTAAATTTTTTATTTTTCATTTTTTATTTTTCATTTTTTATTTTTCGTTTTTAATTTTTCACTTTTTGTTTTTCATTTTTTATTTTTCATTTCTTATTTTTCATTTTTTATTTTTAATTTTTTTTTAAATTTTTTTTTCATTTTTAATTTTTTATTTTTCAATTTTCAGTTTTAATTTTTTATTTTTCATATTTCATTTTACATTTTTTATATCATAATTTTTCACCAATACAATCATAAGTCACACCGATTTTGTCTTACGTCTTACATGTTACGCTGTTTTTGTGATTGTATTGTGAAATAGAAATATACCGCCTGCGCGTATAGATGTTTACACATCAAAATTTATATTTTTTTTCTTGGATATTTATAGAAATATCCAACGTTGGTTTCACAATGAACTCTCCAAGCACATCAGTTAATTGGCCCAAAAACAAAAATATTAATGCAACATTATTTTGAATGCAATTTCAAATTATAAAACTTAAACGCAATATTGGGAATGAAAGACTTAATCATTCTTGATTCATTGACGATTCGATTGAGTTGTATATAGCTTGTGCTTTAAATAATTTATTTATTGCCTAGATTATGTTATATGATACTTACCTTTCTATACCAAAGTTCAGCTTCTTGTTTTCGCTCCATCAACCTCAAAGCTGTGGCAGCGGCCACAACTAACGAATAGTCTTGGGAAGCTAATTCAGCAGCTTTAACTCTATAGGTTATGGCTTCTGGTAAACGGTTTTGTGTTGTCAGGAATTCAGCTATAGAAAGAGTAAATGAGAAAAGAAAAAATAGCAACATTTTTGAGATTATCTTTATTTAACACAAGTGGAAGCCAACCCATTTAATCATGGCCAACATATTAGACATTTAGAAATTATAAAATATCTTACCGTAATGATGATAAACGCTGGCCTCTTCAGGTGCCAATTGCAATGCACGCTTAAACCACATTTCAGCCTCTGAGACTCTACTGCTCTGTAAGAAATTATTTACCTGAATTAAAAGAAATTCCCTTAGGAATTTACTATCACCCCTCTCACTTACATTTCTAGCTAATGTTATGCCATATGACAAATGAGCGGCCACCTGATTTGGCTGTAACTCTAAAGCAGCATGATGATATTTCTCAGCTTCAGCCCATTGCTGCAAGCGACCAAAAATATCACCAATGCGATGATAGATAACATCTCTTTTATAATAAGTGTGCGGCAGCTCATGCAGAGCTTCCCGATATACAGCTAAAGCGCGTTGTAGTTTGCCCTGTTCGACATAGAGAGCTCCCAACTGCAGGTACGATGTAATTCTAGCATTTTCATGGCCTGTACGATCTCTAACACCGGTGCCATCTATCTTAGAGCCCTCTTGCAATATCTGAGAAGCCTCTTGACATTTGCCCAAGGCTATTAACGATATGCCCAAATTTAAATAGGCCACTATAAAAAGTAAAACCAAAAACAAAAAGATTTGTTACTGTTATTCATGTTCATAATCTCTTAATTGTACTCTGAAAATGTTACCTGCTAAATTAGGTCGAAAATTCAAGGCCTTTTTAAAACTTATAACAGCATTTTTGTAGTTTTGTTGATTTTGATATAAAATACCTCTGCAAAGACATTAAAAAAAATGTGCATTACAAAAAATGAGCTCAAAGTATTCTATGAAATTCAAACAGTTTTTGTTTTTATTTTTTTCACTATCTACCGTAATTGTTAAATCAAACATTTCATCAACTACTTTGCAGTAGAAACAGTAGAGAAAAAAAGTGAATTTCAAGGTCTTTGCTTGTATACTAATTGCTAGTTTTTTCCTTTCATTCATTTGTTCACCAACAAAATAGCAAACCTAAAGAATGATGCAGGATCAAAAAGTTTATTTTAATAACATTTTTGTTTCTATATAAGCTGAATAATTTTTTGAAACAGGTAATTAAGCTGGTTGTTTGTGTTTGATTTTTAAATATCTTATAGCAAAAACAGACAGTCGTCGACATTGATGTGCTAAAAGTACACTTTAATTTACTTATTGTAAAGTAAGTGCTAAAAAATACTTTCGCTGGGTTAACAAGCAAATTAAACATGAACGAGTCTACATTTTTTCTATAAAAAATTGCATAAAAAGTAGAAAAATAGAGTAAGTCAATAAAACTGAGTTGTTGGGCGGAAAATATGAGTTTTGTGTCATGAATATATATTTTTTTTTCTCTCATTTCTATTTTACAATTTAATACATGCAATATCAAGAAAATATAGAAAACGTGCCTAACAATATTTCATGTTTTGCCTTTCTTCAGCTGTAGACAGTACATTTTAATATATTTGAAATTCATGCTTTCAAGTTGTCTGTTAGACTTTTGTCTAATGTGAGTTTTAATTTAAAATTTAGTTTTTCATAAAGTTTGATTGAAGGAAGGCTGTTACTTCCAATATTTACTCTTTAAACTTGAGGCATTGAATTACGAAGATATTTGTTTGAAATTTGTGTCAATCATTTGAAGGTTTCTTACTTGCAATTCTGTTAAACTTCTAAAATTGGAAAAAAAAAACGTCAATCAATTCAAATCAAATGCACTGAGGGAAATAGTTATTTTTAGTTTCAAAAATTAGTAAGTGAAACTATAAAGTTTTAGAAGCTTGAGGTCGACTTTAAGAGTTCCGTAGTGGGGTTTTTTGTATTCATAGTGAAATTTTCATACAACAATTTAAAATAAGTATTACAACAATTTAAGTCGTTCTAGACCGACTATACAATACCCTATACCAGGGGTCTCAGCTAATTTTCGTATAACATCGACTTTGCTTAAGGTTCCAAATTTAATTTTTTAAGGATTGCTGAAATTTACTTATTTGTATTAAAGTAAATTTAATAAGAACAAAAATCATATGGTCTCTAAATGTTTGTCTGTTAAGCTCGTGCGGTATTTTGACTCTATTATTTTCATTTGAGAAAATGCTCATTCGCACAGATATGTTGAACCAAAACAGGCGTATAAATTTTCGGCACATTTTTTCAGACTCTGATACTTAGCGTCTGCTTAATATTTCCAGAAATTATCTTCGCTAGCTCTTGCTAAGATATAAATATCATTTTTCGAAGTAATAATTTCTATTTCAAGTGTAATATTATCCATATCAAAACAAGTAAGATACCCTATACCACGCGTTAAGAGACCCTATCTCTTAGGCCCAAATAACTGGATATAGAAAATAAACATAAACCAAATTTGTGTGGAATTTTTATTAATTATTTTGGCTGCAGATATGAAAAAGTTCATATCGAATGCTATATCTATATGAGTACTATGCCCAAAAATGGACCGATCCTGACCATGTTTGGTAAAGTCTCTTGTATTTTGTAAAAATATATACAAACAAAATTTGAGAAGAATCAGTGCAATATTTTTGTTTTTTGATATATTTAAGTCAAGATCGGGAAGCAGCTCTATATGGTGCCTATGACTAAGAGTTGTCCCAGAGGGATCATTTTTGGACTACTCATTAATGGATGTAATAAACGGATACAAACCCAATTTGAGTACGATCTATATGACAATTTGGATCTTATGGCAATTTATGTCGATTTCATAGGGGTCATTTGTATGGGGGCTAGGTCTGAACATGGACCGATTCTCACCGATTTCAATAGCGTTCGTCCTATGGCTGACGAAAGCTTATATACACAATTTCGTCAAAATATATTCATATTTGCGACCTGCAGTTTGATTACAAGGTTTACATGGACACAGACGGACGGACGGACGGACGGACGGACATCGTTAAATCGAATCAGATAGTGATTCTGATTCGATCGGTATAATAAAAGATGGATCTAGCTCAAATATTTTTGGTAGTTACAAACAGCAGCACAAAGTCATTATACCCAAACCACATAGTGGTATAAGGTATAAATAGTTCAAAAATTTTCTGCAATTGTTTCTGATTTAATACTATTATCAAATGGAAAGCTCATAAATTAAATAATATTATAATTTTTTTTAATTGCGACAACATATTTGGAAAATTAGATAAATTTTTATTTTGTAGCTTTGATACAAGAAGATTTAATGTTTCTCTGACAGCGTTGACAGCACTAATCACATGGAAAATTGTTTTATTAGGACCTTGTAGTTCTAAATTTGGGTAATTTAATTTAGCTCTTACATTTGTTAAAAATTCTAAATCTAATAACCAAATACCGTCATTTAATCGATTGTAATCATCTTCTCTTTCGCTAAGAAATTGCTTAATTTCATTGATTAGGTATCTATATCGCTGAAGAAATTTACCTCGACTTAGCCACCTAACGTCTGTATGCATGAGCAGTTCGGATGGTCCTCCATTATTTGATTCTTCCACCTGTAGCTTAAAAAGGCGGCTTTGGAGACTTTTTGCTCGAATTGATTTAGAAATTTTGAAAGCTATATTCATAATTTCTTGCATGCTTAAAGCTTTTACACAATGATATTATAAGGGAAAATCTTCATCGTTTCTACATAAAGCGACGAAACCATTTCGAGAACCTGTCACAACTGGTGCTCAATAGACTTTGAAGCTGGTAAACAAATTTTCAGATCGAGCGTTTCCTCTTAATAAAATGATTGTTAGTATTTCTTCTTTAATCGAAAAGTCGTTAAAAAAAAAATTCTACTGAAAATAATCATTTGAGATATGCCAACTGCATTAGTAGACTCATCCAACTGAAGCGAAATGCATTAATTGTTCTTTTAAATTTGAAGCTATCTGGTCCAGTCGTATTGCGTGACAACTGCAAATCGTTAATCACTGTAACGATTTCTGACATATTTTTATAGTCACAAAATAAAGAATCAGCCGCCTCTAAAAATGCAGTTCTTATAATTGCACCACCACTAAATAGTTTCCTATTTTCTGCAGGAACTTGGCATACACGCAAAGAAGCAATTGTAGGCGACTTTGATTTTAATGTTTCTTTAGTGATGAGAGACTCGCCTTAAGTTTAATAAGTCTAGCTTTTCGTAAATAACTATTCAGAGGATAATTTGTTTCATCATATGCTGCGTTTTGAAATGTCGCTCCAAATTTTCTTTCTTCGGCAATGATACACTATTATTGCAAATTAAACAACAGCATTTATTCTTTATCGTAATAAAAAAATAATCAAATTCCCATTCCTTATGGTAATAATAAATTTTCATCTTTTTAGGATTATTCTTGGGGTTACAATTTCATTTAATGAGAACTTATTAAATTTTAATATAATTTTAATTTGATTTTTAACAGACGTAACAAAACGGAACGAATGAATTTATTCTCAATACCAACTAGAACAGCGATGCCGGATTCAATTTCATAAAAAAGGTGTCTACATTTTTGATTTTTTGTGGTTACATTTTCCTACATGTACAGACACCTTTTCTACATCTGGCACACCTGAACTAGATAATTTGATTTTTTACACACGTAACAAAACAAACGAATGAGTTTATTCTGACTGCCCCTGCCCTATACCACGAATTCAGAGACCCTATCTTTTAAATCCAACTAATTAGATATCTGTATATGTATATAAAATTGAAATTTTTACAGTATATAAGTTGATATCGGGAAATTAAAATAGGCTATATATTTATATATATGAAGTGGGCGTGGCACCTCCAATATATAAAAGTTTTTGACACCATATATCTGGAGCTCTATGAAACTTTGTATAAGTACATAAGTTATTAATGTGAGAAGTCGGGCTAAAAATGTGATGGATCTAACAAGTGGGCGTGGCACCTCCCATATATGGTAAATACATATCGTCATATATTAATGATGATCAGAGTCTTCAAACTTTCTACACGTCAATCGGTTATTAATCTGGAAAGTCATTCCGAAAATGGGCAGGATTGGTTTAGTGGGCGTGGCACCTCCCATGCAAAAAAAATTATCTGGCGTACTATAAACCCGAGAGTTTTGAAACTACGTGTGAGGTCAAGAATGATGAGTGTGAGAAGTTATGTGAAAAATGGGCGGGATCAGGCAAGTGGGCGTGGCACCTCCCATACATGGTAAATACATATCATCATAATAAACAACAAAACTATTCACTAGAAATTAGTTATATGGCAGAAGAACTTTTGCCGGGTCAGCTAGTTATGAATAAAGCAGAAAGAAAAAAAGGCAAATTGACTCTGACCGCCACATACAAATATTCAATGAAAATTCCCATATATGTTATTTTGGAAACTATTTTATTTTATTATTTTTTTTTTAATTCTTTTTGATAGAAGAATAAACATCTGTCTGCAAAATTTTATTATTTGTCCATTAATATCCCTTCATAAGAGGCAGAAGAGCAATATTTTTTAACGCAGCCGGCACTGGAATACCCAAAGTTAAAGTAAAGGGTCATACTTTGCAAAATTTCTAATAAATCCTGACTAAAAATTTTGGCAATTATTTTTTTGTTTGTTAGATTTGTCGTCATTTTTCAGACATATTGCAATTACTACTGTAATTAATATGCAATTTTAATTTTGTTTAAATGGTGCGTGGTAAAGAAGAAGAAAGCATATATTTCAAAAATTCATAACTGCACTGTATTCTTAATCGGACCGGTTTCTGGCATTTCAGCCTTCATCAGCGATTTATTGAACATTGTGATAATTGTTATGTTTTAATTGAATAGATTGTTTCTATATGAAAATTTTTTCTACTTAGGGCGGCCATGAGGTTTTGAACCATGAACCTTCACATACACTCGTACTTGCACTTTTTGGTCAACGCTTTAACACACTCACCTAAAGTCAGGCCTACGAGCAGTGTGGTTAGTTTCAGTTTTCATACCATACAGCTTTACTTTGTATTAATTTCAAAAGACACAACTCTGTCCAAACAAACAATCGTTATTTTTGAATTTTGAATATTTTTTGCATTTATACTTCTAATTTCCACTATTCTCAGTTTTCGTAAGAGTTGTCATATGTGATGTACGGTTTTTGTACATACATTTTTTTTCTTTTTTGCCTTATATCAGTATAATGTATAATATTTCTGTCTGAATTAGCTTGTTGGTTAATGGAAAAATTCAGAGATACATTGAATAAAAAAATACAAAAATCCAAATAACTTTTTTTTCATCAATGCACTTCATTTATTTTTTTTTTATTGTATAGAAAATTAAATTTAAAATTAATTAAATTTAAATTAAATTAAGTTATTGATTTCAACTGTAATATTATGTTTAGAATACATACTGATATATTAGGGTGCTTCAAAATCGTATGGAGAAACTAGACGTGGTCCGATTTGTGAGGCTCACGTCTGGATCGTTGTATACGAACCACACGAACGTATGTTCCAAATTTCAGAGAAATCGAATGAAGTTTGAAGGTCGCGCAAATTTTTCACTTTTTCGATTATTTTGTATGGGAATTTACATACAAATTAAAAAAAAAAAGTTTACATTAAACTTTATCTGATTTTTAATTATGTTTTAAGTGACTTCTTCATAATTTCTAATATAGAATTTTGTAGGCTTTAAGATTGTAGAACAAACTATTTACCAATTCTTAATGGTTTTCGAGGAATTCGCGTTTTTTGTAATTTTGGAAAACAAAACCGCACTTTCGCGAAAACCTCTATTTTTTATTTTTTGTTTTCTTATTTGTAATTAACGACAAATATTTTTTAAAATTAGATGCATATTACTTTATGATATTAAATAAATATTAATAAATTTTATTTATTTTTTGTAAATTTTGAACCTGTGTTCTAAACTTTATCGCAATTGCGCGACCTTAAGATGGAAACTTTTGTTCAGCGATGTTTGGTTATTTATACTTCAAAGATACAGACGCATTGATTTGGCCATGAGCCCGTTGAAATTTGCAACGTTTAGAATTTTGAAGCACCCTACTGATATATGTAAAAAATTTTTGATTTATTTTTACATTTGTTTTGTTAAATTAGTTTGTGTTTTATGTTGTGTTTATGTAAAACAAAAATTTACTATTAAAATTAAATGAAATTGACGAAATATTAAATATTTAATAAAAATATCCTTGAAAATGTTGGGAATATCCAACGCAACGTCGGATGGAGAAATGAATAAATAATCTTTTATTTAATTTGAAGAAATATAATGACATTAAAAGCCCAATCTAGAAAAGTCTAGAAAAACATAAAATAAATAAATTTAATTTTATATAATTAATTATTTTTGAAGATGATAATCATTGCGGCCTGAAGTGTTGATATCGTGATCGCCTCAATTATTGTTTAAATTGACTGCCTCAACTCACTCAAATTCCTTAGTTTCGTTTCGCAAACCCGAAACAGCTGTATAATCTTTCATATAGAATATTGATAAATTTTTTAAACAAATGTGCCAATAATTTTGTGCTTTATTTTTTATATGAAATTTTATCGGAGTATCTTATGCATATTCATTCGTCACTCGCCGACCATTTGGCCCAGAGACTCCAAATGCAAACAAAACTGCTACAGATTATGACAAATATTTTAAACCTAAGTAGAACGATCTACTCGATTTAGTGAGGTTAGGAGACCGTTTTCAACACATAGACAGATGAGCATCGCTTGATCGACTTCTGATTTTATAAAAATCAATAATATGTATGGTTTATGGGCTCTCGAAAATTGACTACGATGAGTTAGAAGATGATGGGCATAGTTGTAAGGAGTATACAATATATGTATATTAAAATTATTAAACGAAAATAGTGATGTACATACTTGGCACTGAACAATTGTTCAATTATTTTCAAAATCAGATATTACAAAAACTAAGCAAAAAATTTGTATATCCATTTAATTGCTATTTCTACGCTTTAAGTTCAAAGCAATTTTCTAAAATAAAAATCAATTGATAAAATCCGATTTACAAATTATCCGTCAAATGACTTAATGTGTCACTTACAATAACATGAGAATTTATGTGTATTTTATTTTAAAACAAAGGTTACTAGTCCTAGTGAATCTCTTTGTCAAGTCTACGGGAAATATTTATTTTATTAACCTGTCCTACGCTTTGTTAGATTTGCGGTGATTCTATAAGAATATTAGAATCGGAAATATATTAAAGAAGAACTATTTGCCGTCGATGGAAAATTATAGAAAAAAAAATATAAATTTTCGATTTATAAATAAGGCAGATAAAAGTTCTCCAAATATAATTTATTATATTTTATCTTTTGTACAAAAGTTATTAAATCAGAAAATAGAGGGCATTGTCGAAGTATTTTATAGCGATGTCAAAAAAAGACTAGACTAATTATGATTAGTTAAGGCTATAAGAGGGTGACAAACAATTTTCGCAGGTACTGCTAATAGTTTTAATAGTTAGAATCCTCCTAAAAAATATATTACCAAGTGAAGTTAAATATATTTTAACTAGTTATTAGCCCAAAAAGAGGACGACGTATAAATTGAAGAATATATACAAAATTAAGTATTTGTGTAAATGGTGCGTGGTAGAGAAGAAGAAAGCATATTTTTCAAAAATTCATAACTGCACTGTATTCTTAATCGGACCGGTTTCTGGCATTTCAGCCTTCATCAGCGATTTATTGAACATTGTGATAATTGTTATGTTTTAATTGAATAGGTTGTTTCTATATGAAAATTTTTTCTACTTAGGGCGGCCGTGAGGTTTTGAACCGTGAACCTTCACATACACTCGTACTTGCACTTTTTGGTCAGCGCTTTAACACACTCACCTAAAGTCAGGCCTACGAGCAGTGTGGTTAGTTTTCAGTTTTCGTACCATACAGCTTTACTTTGTATTAATTTCAGAAGATACAACTCTGTCCAAACAAACAATCGTTATTTTTGAATTTTGAATATTTTTTGCATCTATGCTTCTAATTTCCACTATTTGTGTTTAAACAATAACCATTAAACGTATTTCAGAGGAAATATTTTAAATATCTTTAAAGTTTTAATCTGAGTTTTTTGTACAATATAATATCGTAAATTCCTCAAATTATGATTAATTGTATGAAAGAAATTTTAAATTAGAAAAATTCGAAAGGTTTTCAAATGAAAACATTTTTCTATATTTTCATGTTTAGAGTTCTTAAAAGAAAAACTTCTTACATATAAGGCGTTGAAAAAACAAAAACTAAGAAAATCAGATTTACTGTTATCTGTAATGTTAATAGGTAAGTCGGTTTCTTGTGACTGATATAACTTTGTCAGTTTTACTCAGACTTTTACCAAACATACCTCATTTGAAAGGTATTTCTTTTTAGCTGTCCACCAAATTTACAGATTTTTATATTTTTACAGTTTTGCTTAGAGTAAAATGCATTTAAAGTAACTACTAATACATGCAGAAAATTATACAATGCTGTGTGTATGTTTATTGAATAATGTGTGTGCAAAAATTGTATATGAAAGCCCTGTGTTGAATAAAAAAATGATTTTAACGGCAACAACGGAATTAAATTTCATTATAATTATTGCATATCACACGCGAGTTAAGTCGACGGAATTCATCGATTTCCAAAACCCTCAACCTACAATAAGAATTAATTATTAACAATAGAATAAATGCCACATTAATAAACTTGTTAACTAGAACAAAGTGTAATAAACTTTTGTATCGAAATTTGTTTATTCATCAAGTATTTCCATTCATTCATTAAAAATAATAATAATGTAAATTAACAAAATTTCAGTTGTAAACGAAAACAAAGTGTTAATAAACTTTCATTGAAACTTGATACCTTTATTTTCGTCATTCACTTCCTACAAATACAATGTTGTCTTTTACGACCAACCACTTAAACGTTCTGTAGAAAACAAGTGGACTAAGCATATTTTATGTATTGAATGTATTGAGTAATTATAAGTTTTTAGATTAAGAATATTTTTGTATTAAAAAGAAACATCGAACAATAAAGAAAGACAGTTCATATTGAAAACTCAAATAGATGTGTCATAGACTCATTTAACTCGCGCTTTGTTGAATTGCAATAGCATACCTTTCTTTAGGTGGCATAGAACATTGAAAGAAATAAATTGAATGAAAAAATAAAATCTCCTAAAATTTGCACTCGACTTTCGAGGGCTGGGCTCTGCTAGTTATTATTAGAAGTTATAATTTTATATAACTTCGAGATAACGTTAAAAAAGTGTGGCAATACCAGCCTTAATTAATATGACACGTGAAGTATAACGAAGTATATCAAATAGTACAAACACAACGACCATAACAACAACAACAATTTTCAAAATTATTAACAACAATAACAGGAACAACGTAGGAACAGTAACACATTATTTCAACAGTTTTTTTTTTACATTTTCATTTAAATTTCGGTACCCATTAAAACCATTTCAATGATTTTACATATAAACCTGCGCAGGATGTCATCGGATCATCTTCACTTAATATGAGTAACTCAGCTATGCTATTGAGGTCGTAGCATGAATCGGTCGTAGCATGAATCCTGTTGAAACTGGTGAAAATGAGTGCATGTTCAGATATAGTCCTTACACAAATGACCCCTATGAGATCGACTTAAAGTGCCATAAAATCCAAATTATCATACAGATCTCGTTGATTTTGTGTATATCTACTATTAATCAGTAGTCCATAAATAAACCCCATAGGACAATTCTTAGTCATAGCCTCAATATGAGGCTAATTCCCGATCTTCACTTAAATCTATCAAAAAAACAAAAATATTGCACAGATCTTTCTCAAATTTCGTTTGTATAGGTTTTTGCAAAAATTAAGTGACCTTACCAAATATAATCAGAATCGGTCCATTTTTTGACCTAGTCCCCACATCAATATAGCAACCGATTTGAACTTTTTCATATCCGAAAGCAAAAATTTAAAAACAAATTTGGTTTATGTTGTTTCTACTTTCATTTCTTTGAGATTCTTGCTAGAGAACAACATAAAATTATCCTTGACTTATTTAGATTTAGAGATTAACTCCATGTAAATTATTTATCCTATTTCGTTAGTGTGTTCATATATGTTCCTAATTTATAAAACAAAAGTTCTGCTGACCCGTCATACGTTGTTTTGCCATATAACTTATTTCTAGTGAATAATTTTGTTGTTAATTAAAAAATTACGAATGTATTGTAAGTATGTGGGGATGGGATCCACGACATGATCGCCGATGAAAACAAAAACATCAATCATTTACTTTTTTCAACACAATTTTTTTTCATTAACGTAAAGAACATTGAAATAAAAAATTTAAAAAAAAAAAGTTTTTTTTTAAGTATTATTTTCTATTGGTATTGTACTTGATATTCACTGCAAGTCGTAGCGAAGCACTACAGACGTATCGCCCATTTCTGGTACGACGACTTACATTAACAACCAATAGACGTGCATAAGGTTTCAAGACTCTGGCAATCATAGTACTATTATGGGAGGTGCCACACCCACTGGTTGGATCCTGCCACATTTCACATAATTTCTTACATTCATTTTTCGTGAACTCACACGAGTTTATAGTACTCCAGATCATTTTTTATATGGGAGGAGCCACGCCCACTAATCCACCCCTGCCCATTTTTATAACAAATACTAAGCTTATTAACAGCCGATTACATGTCAAAGTTTTAAGATTATGGCCAATATGGTACTGAAAATATATGAAGATATGTATTTACCATGTATAGGAGGTGCCACGCCAATCTGTTGGATCCCGTCTAATTTTAGCCCGACTACTCACATTACTAAATTATGTATTCCTACAAAGTTTCAGGATTCCTGCTATCATAGAGCTCCAGATATATGATGATACATTTTTTTTTTATATGGGAGGTGCCACACCCACTTCATATATTTAAAAAATGTAGCCTATTTCTTACTTTCTTCATTTTCCCGATACAAACTTACATGCTGCGAAAATTTAAAGAAGATCGGTCCTATGGTTTAGCCACCCATTAATGTCAAACCCACAAAAGCACAAACAAACAAATTTTATATACATATATACATATTAGGGTGGGTCGATTTAAAAATCGCCCAAGTGACAAGGAAAATCGTATTCTAGGGATCAAAATAAGAAACTTTGCCCGAGGAATCACAACTCTAAAACGAATTCTGATGTCCCGACTTTTGACCTGTCTGTCTCATTTTAACCCATTTAGAGTGCTCCAATCGAGTCCAAATGTATGATCGACCCCTACTAACTTTGGAGGGCCGACCCTCCCATGCCAGTTGCACACCCCTTGGAACCCCCTGGGGGGTTCTCCATACAAAGATTTCAAAAAAACACCATTTTTTGTTTAGAATTGGGCTGACTATGTTTGATTTAATATTAAAATTAACACTAATACGTAGACGTATCTTCTACTCTGCTAATAAATACTAATCGTACGCCTTGACTATGTTATTTTATTCAAAAAGATCGATCGGATGAGGGTAAATAATTTTTAGATCACTCCGTGACTATGCGTGACTACCACAACAAGATTATGGGCCAAGTTTCAGATCAATTGCATGAGGGGGAATGGAAATGCCCCATGGCAGACAGACAGACATACAGACAGACAGGTCAAAAATCGGGACATCAGAATTCGTTTTAGAGGTATGGTTCCTTGGTCAAAGTTTCTTACTTTGATCCCTAGAATATGATTTTCCTTGTAAGTTGAGCGATTTTTTTGCCTCCCTGCAAATCGGCCCGCCCTAACATATATAAGTAAAAAATCATGTGAGTTCGATCACAGGGGAGATTTTTCACTTTTTTTGAATCAAACAGAAAGCGTTATCTATGTATAACTTATAGCAATCAACTGCAGGAGCTCTGTTATTATAAAAATAATTATTATTATATATTATTTCAACCGGTTAATTTTAAACTTTTCGTTTTTATTTTATATTTTTAATTTTTCGTCTTTAATTTTTATTTTTTTTTATTTTTTATTTTTATTTCTCATTTTTTATTTTTTATTTTTCATTTTTCATTTCTTATTTTTCCTTTTTTATTTTTCATTTTTCATTTTTCATTACTTATTTTTTATTTCTCATTTTTTATTTTTCATTTTGCATTTTCAAAAAAGTTATTACATATCATAATTTTTTCACCAATACAATCATAAGTCACACCGATTTTTTCTTATGCTCACATGTTACGCTGTTTTTGTGATTGTATTGTGAAATAGAAATTTACCTCCTGCGCATATAGATGTTTACACATCAATAAATGAAAAATATTAAATTTAGTAAATAAAATTATATTTTAAGCTTTTAGGTCAGATTATCTTAAATGACAAGATTTATGTAAATATAATCTGTTCCAAAATAATATCTCATTATTTGGATTTTAAAAGTTAAAGACGAAATGTTGGCCAAAACTTTAAAAGAAACTTCCATTCAATTTCCAACGAAATTCCTTGAGTCGATTAAATATTTCTTTTAAATTAAGTACAAAATTAATATTTTACTATCGCAAAAAATTTTATCCAAAAAAAAATTTTATCCTCAAATCAGATTCTACTTTAAAGAATGTGTTTCAAGTAGCTTTTTTAGTGTTTCTTGTTCTTGTTTGTGTTGCGACTAGAACGATAATTTGGATGCGTACAAATTAAAATATAACAAGTAAGTGTGATAAATTCGGCTGGGCCGAATCTTTGATACTCTAATGATGTTCGTCAGGCTTTAACAGTTCATTTGGTTCCCTTTTGCTTTTCAAATAAAGCAAGTCTTTTCTTCTTGCTGGTTGAATCCAAACTTAAAACTTTATTTAAAATTGCCCTTTCTTATATATTTAAAATTACAAATAACACTAATGAGTGGTTTACAAAATTAGAATAACTTTTGAATGTTACATTATTTAGTCTCTTAAGTCTATATAAATTATCTTTTAATTTATTCTACCTATTTATCACTAAGTACGATTGTACTAGGCGACCATGAATTATAGGGTGGTTTCTCTTACTCAATTATCAATCATACATAGAGTACAATTCCAAGTAAACGAGTGGAATTACATTGGTTAAAGTGCAGACCGATATAAAACACCAATTGCGCATTCCATACGGCCTGCAAATGAAATTGAACCGAGTTGCTCTACATATCGATCAACCAACTCTATTCGATTTCATTGCTTCGTACAATAACCCGCTCAGTCAAACAAACACACTGAGTCATTTATTAAAACCGTTCGACCTACCCCAATTATCCACTTGATATTATTTGTTCTACATTTGTTTGTCGCTAGCCAAAAGTTCGTATGCATATATGTAGGTTTGTTTGTTTATATTGTTTTGTTCTTTACTGGCACTTCATTGTGCTACATACATAAGTAAATATTTATGTTCAATTTCAATTTTCATTTTTAATTTATCATTTTCTATTTTTCACTTTTCAATTTTCATTTTTCGTTTCT
Source organism: Cordilura impudica (assembly GCA_963682025.1). Taxonomy (NCBI): domain Eukaryota; kingdom Metazoa; phylum Arthropoda; class Insecta; order Diptera; family Scathophagidae; genus Cordilura; species Cordilura impudica. The sequence goes on from OY821518.1 coordinate 17,680,433, forward strand.
AATTTTTAATTTTTAATTTCTCATTTTTCATGTTCCATTTTCCATTTCTCATTATCCATTTCTAATTTTTCATTTTTCGTTTTCCATTTTCCATTTTTAATTTTTCATTTTTATTTTCCACTTTTCATTTTCCATTTTTATTTTTCACATTTCATTTTTCTTTTTTCATTTTTCATTTTTCATTTTTCATTTTCCATTTTTCATTTTCCATTTTCCATTTTTCATTTTTCGTTTTTAATTTTTCATTTTCCATTTTGCATTTTTCATTTTCCATTTTTCATTTTCCATTTTTCATTTTTCATGTTCCATTTTCCATTTCTCATTATCCATTTCTAACTTTTCATTTTTCGTTTTCCATTTTCCATTTTTAATTTTTCATTTTCCATTTTTCATTTTCCATTTCCGATTTTCAATTTTTTATTTTCATTTTTCATTTTCCATTTCTCATTATCCATTTTCAATTTTCAATTTTCAATTTTGTTTTTCATATTCCATTTTTCATTTTTGATTTTAATTAATTTTTAATTTTTAATATTTAATTTTAGTGATAAAAATATATGTGGTAAAACTTGCTTAGGCCAATGTGACACCTGCAGTATTAGTATACACACAACTGTAATGACTTCAACAATACGAAGAATTACAACATATACAACATATCTTAAGAAAAACAACAAACACACTGAACAATTTTATTTTTTCAAGAGTTTTTTCAAAGTTTTATTCATAAGTCGTGAAAACATTGACCGATTTTAACGATTTTAAATAGCAACTCCTTTGGGATGTTAATAAATGATTCTATATAAAAACGAACGGTCTGGCTTAGATATTGACGGCGCGATCGTGATTTTCACAGACAGACGGACAGACGGTCATCGGTAAATCAACTTCCCTTGTTATAAGGATCAAGAAAATATTTTTTTTGGGGTCTCAGGAATTTATTTCGATGCGTTACAAACGGAATGACAAACCTATATATACCCTCTGCCACTGAAGTGTGGAAGGTATAAAAACACTTCAAAGTTAGCAGTTCTCGTAATGATCTAGTTTTACAACCATCAGCTGTTCTATTTTGTTCCGATTTGAAAATTTAATATATAAATAATTTTTGTTCAAAATGCATATTTATTTTTTAATTGAAATTTTTTTTTTATTTTTTTATTTAAAAAAAAAAAAAAAAAAAATTTCACTGAAATATAGTTAAAATTTTTTAGTCTTTTAAAAACTGATTTATTTCAAAGCATATACTACAAGCAGTTTCGTAGTACTGACCATTTTCATTGCTGTTGAGGCTGGGTCGAACTTATTTAAATATTTTTTTTTCAATTCAAATGAATAATTTTCCAACCCAAAACTTTTCCATCAAATTATTATTTTAAATCTAATTTATTTACAAAAATTTTTTAATTTTTGAAAATTGCAATTCTACTTTAAATAATTTATTTTTTCCAAACTCATTTTACATCAAAGGACAGTTCAAACAACTTTGTAAAGTTTGTGTTTGTCCTTTTTGTTTGCATTGGGGCTTAGTCGAAATGGCTCCAAACTACATTCAATGGCAAATGTTCTTGTGTGTATTAAATAATTTTGTAAATTTAATTATTTATAAATTTTCAAAAAAAAAACAATTTTTTTTCTAATATTTATTCATATATTTAAAAAAAAAAAAAACTTATTTAACCTCAAAGAACGTATTTCGAGCAGCTTTGTGTTTTTTTACTATTCTGCATAAAAAAGCTTTATCGATTCTATTGTGTTAAATGGTGTTTTCTTTGTTCAAATCCTGTTTAATTTGAAAAGTCAAACTCATTTCATTTTAATTGAAAGCATCTGAAAATAGAATTATTACCGTTTAACGCCATGAGAGGCTGGTGAAAATAAACCATCTTTTCTTTCATCTCTTTTAGGTATATTTGTTTTTATTTAACCAATTCTGTATTGTTATGTTCTAGTATGTATTATCTATTTTATTGTACTTTGACATAAATGGGCTTTTAGTCCAATTTCATGAGATTTGGTTTTTTGCGTTAGTTTGTTAGTGTGGTAGTTTTTTTCTTCTATTTTTTTTCTGTTGTTAGTTTCTTTTGACAAATTTGTAGGAAAATCCGTTCATTCATTTACCCATTTCATGCGCTTTAGAATTCTTTGTTGCTGCTGTCGGAGGAGTAGTTTTAGTAGTTGCTGTTGTGTCTTTTGAATATTTTCATTCAATTGACGGAAATGCTTATGTGAGCAACAAAACAGAAAACGTCTCACAAAGCACAATGTAAAAGCAACATCAGTATACATGCACACAAATACATCCAAGCATGGACTCAGTTTGATTATTCGAGTACAGTACTTGCATGTATACAAGTATGAATAAGTGAGTAAGGTGTATTTGTTGTGCTAGCATATTATCTGGAAAATGACATTAAGTCTTTTACTTCGAAAATTTTCATGTTTTGCATTTTGTTTGCCATTTCATTTATTTGTTTTTTTTTTTTTCAACATTTTAGACATTAAATTCTGGTGTGTGTTATTTGTGCTGGTTTGTAGAAAGAACTAAACCAAACTCAAAGTCAATGAAAATGACAGTCAAAATTTAACAAAAAAAAAATTTTTATGCAATTCATTTTTGATATGAAATATGTCTTTTGAATTTATCTCAAAGCATTGTATGAATAGTAAATATCTATGCACAGCAGATGACATGACAAATTTTTAGCAAAATTACAAAGAATTGAGTTATTTGTTGTCTAGAGATTGAGCCTTGAAGCAAATTCTTTGTATGTTTTTCAAAATTCTGATGATCTTGTGATCACAAGAAATATGACTATTACAGTGGATTCTTTTTTCAAAACATATACAAGTTTTATAACAAAAGTTGTTTAAAATCAAATCACTGCAATAAAATTTAAACATGTAAACAATGTCATGTAAATAATACCATTTGAAAATGGCATTACTCACATTGTCCTAAATGGTTTTTTTTTTATACTAATATTAAAAATATTATTTTTTAAACTTGTATATACTGTCAGAGTCCATCGCAAAGGACAAATGATGATTAAGTGAAAAACTGAGAACAGTGGTGTCTATTTTGTTGTGTATATAAAAAATTTTCTGTTTAAAAAAAAAGTTTTATGAATATTTTCCAAAATGTATGAAATATTGGAATAACAACATTTATAGCTAATTCTTAAAAATCATAAAATGGAAATATTCCCAAATATTTACTATAATGTTTAATCAATTCGAGTATCTGTTATATTAGAAAAAAATACAAAAATTAAAACAATCTTTAAATGTTTTAACAATAATTCCCATTTAATACAAATCTACTTCACCAACATGTTTGCTGACTAACACTCAACACACATATAAAACCCTCCCCAAATTGAAAACTCACTTATCTCCTCTAAATATTGATAGTACTAGAGACATGTATAAATATCAGCATGTGATACTTTGAATTCTAAACTGAGAGTCGTTCTTGTTTTTATTTTGTTATTCCATGATTATTGCGTGTTAACTTTGTGGCAAAAGGTATAACAAGGTTGATGGAATGAAAGTGTTTCTTTATTGTAAATAATTTATAAATCAAAAACACCCCCATTTAACTCAATTCCAAACCCATATCTCTTCCGCTTTGAAAGCAACATGACATGTTGCTATTACGAACTGAGATTTGTGTAAAAGCAACAAGATGAAGATGTATGTTTGTTTCTACAATATTTTCTATGGATTTATATTTGCAAATAATTTTTTCTTTACGTCCTTTTTCTATTTAACCTGTTTAAATTATTGAAATGTTGACCTGGGTAGGATTACTTTAAAACTATAAGGGTGGCAAATATTAAAAAAAATACTTTTTAAAGAAGACTCCTCTTTTTCTAAAATATTACCTCTTCAAAGATGTACTTTCGTTTTCAAGAAAAGGCAAATATTTTAAGAAAAGGTACTTTTGAAGGATAGGTAGTTATTTAAGAAATAGAAAAGGTTCCTTTTCAATAAAAAAGACTTTTTCAAGAAAGGGCAACTTTTTAAGAAGAGGTATTTTTTGTAAAAAAGGTACTTTTTTAAGGAATAGTACTTTTTTAAGAAAATATACTTTTTTTGGGAAAGGTGGCTATTTAAGATATGGCAGCTATTTAAGAAATAGTAGTTTCTTAAGAAAGGCAACATTTTTAGGATAGGAAGAAAAGGTTCTTTTTCAATAAAAAGTACTTTGTCAAGAGAAGGTACTTTTTTAAGAAAATATATTTTTTTAAGAAAAGGTACTATTTTAAGAAAAGGTACTTTTTAAGAAGAATTACTTTTTTAAGAAAATTTACTTTTTTAAGAAAAGGTACTTGTTTAAGAAAAGGTAGCTATTTAAGTAATGGAGCTATTTAAGAAATAGTACTTTCTTAAGAAATGGGTTCCTTTTTAATATAGGTACTTTTTCAAGAAAAGCTTCTTTTTCAATAAATTGTACTTTTTCAAGAAAAGGTACTTTTTTTAACAGAGGAAACTTTGTAGGAAAATGTACTTTTTTAAGGAATGGTACTTTTTTAAAAAAAGGTACTTTTTTAAAAAAAGGTACTTTTTCAAGAAAAGGTTCTTTTTCAATAAAAAGTACTTTTTCAAGAAAAGGTACTTTTTTTCAACAAAAGAAAGGGTACTTTTTTAAGGAAATGTACTTTTTTTAAGAAAAAGTACTTTTTAAAGGAAAGGTAGCTATTTATGAAATGACAGCTATTTAAAAAATAGTACTCTCTTAAGAAATTGTGCCTTCTTAATATATGTACTTTTTCAAGAAAAGGTTCTTTTTCAATAAAAAGTACTTTTTCAAGATATCGTACTTTTTTAAGAAAAGGTACTTTTTTAAGAAAAGTACTTTTTTAAGAAAAGGTACTTTTTTAAGAAAAGGTACTTTTTTAAGAAAAGGAACTTTTTTAAGCAAAGGTAGCTATTTAAGAAATGGCAGCTATTGAAGAAATAGTACTATCTTAAGAAAGGCAACCTTTTTAAAATAGGTACTTTTTCAAGAAAAGGTTCTTTTTCAATAAAAAGTACTTTTTCAAAAAAATTTACTTTTTCAAGAAAACGTAATTTTTTTAAAAAAGGTATTTTTTTAAGAAAAGGTACTTTTTAAAAAAACTTACTTTTTTAGGAAAAACTACTCTTTATGAAAATGTACTTTTTTAAGAAGCGGTACTTGTTTAAGAAAAGGTAGCTATATAAGAAATGGTAGCTATTAAAGAAATACTACTTTCTTAAGAAAGGGTACCTTTTTAGTACTTTTTCAAGAAAACGTACTTTTTTAACAAAGGATACTTTCTAAGAAAAGGTACTTTTTTAAGAAAAGGTGTTTTATTTAAGAAAATTTACTTTTTTAAGAAATATAATTTTTTTTAAGAAAGTGTACCTTTTTAAAATATGTACCTTGTCATGAAAAGGTTCTTTTTCAATAAGAAGTACTTTTTCAAGAAAAGGTACTTTTTTAAGAAAAGGTACTTATTTAAGGAAAGGTAGTTATTTAAGAAATAGTACTTTCTTAAGAAAGGGTACATTTTTAATGTAGGTACTTTCGCAAGAAAAGGTTCTTTTTCAATAAATAGTACTTTTTAAAGAAAAGGTCCTTTTTTTAACAAAGGATACTTTTTAAGTAAAGGTACTTTTTTAAAAAAATCTCTTTCTTAAGGAATGTTACTTTTTTATGAAAAGGTGCTTGTTTAAGATATGTTTTTTTATTATTTTTTTTTTTTGTTTTTGAAAACATATTTTTTTAGGAAGCTTTCTTTTTCATGAAAGAGTGATTTAAAAAAGGTATTTTTGTTAAAAAAAAGATTTTTTTAAAGAAAATTTAGCTTAAGAAAAGGCACTTTTTTAAGAAAATTCTTATTTTCATATAAAGGTGTTTTTTAAGAAAAGGTACATTTGTTAGAATTAGAAATTTTTTTAAGAGAATATACTTTTTTATGACAAGGTAAGAGAAAAAGCACTTTTTTAAGAGAATGCCTTTTTTGTAAAAAATGCTGTTTCTCAAGAAAAGGTATCTTTTTAAAGGAGGCGCATTTGTATTAAAGAAAATTCACTTCTCGAAGAAAAGAAAGAAATGTTACATTTGTAAAGAAAAAGTGTACTTTTTTGAGAAAAAATAATTTTTAAAGAAATATTTTTTTTTTATTTTTTTAAAACCTGATTTTTCAAGAAAAGGTCTTTTTATAAGAAAAGATTATTTAAAGAAAATATAGTTTTCTAAGAAAATGTATTTTGTTAAGAAAATTTACATTTTTAAGTATAGGTATTTTTTTGAGAAAATGTACTTCTTCATAACAAGGAGAGAAAAAGTACTATTTTAAGAAAACAACAACAATTAAAACAATTGAATTTTTTGAAAACGGAGCTTTTGAAAAAAATTTTATTTTTCTAAGAAAATATACTTTTTAGAAAATGCTTTATTTTTAAGAAAGTATTAAAAATTATTTTTTTTTTGGAAAATTTTCTTCTTTAGGAAAAGGTACTTTTTTTAAGAAATGCTTCTTTTTTGAGAAAAAAATACTTTTTAAGAAAAGGTACATTTGTAAAAAGGAACTGTACTTTTTTGAGAAAATTTACTCTTTGAAGAAAAATATTTTTTTTTTTTTTGAAAACCTTATTTTTCAAGCAATCTTGCTTTTTTAAGAAAAGGTACTTGTATAAAAAAATTTTTTTTATTTACAGAAAACTAGCAGAGCCCAGCCCTCGAAATTTGAGTGCAAATTCTAGGAAATTTAATTTTTTCATTCAACTTATTTCTTTCAATAATTTATGCCGCCTGAAAGAATGCTATTCAACACAGGGCGTGTGATATTCAGTTATCATAATGAAATTTGATTGAGTTATTAGTCGTTATTGGTTTAGGTCCAAAATTATTTTTCAATTAAACGCAGGGCTTTTCGAATACCATTTTTGCAAAAACATTAACAAATTTAATAAACACATAGACAGCATTGTATAATAAATAAATAAATAAATAAGTACATCGATAAAGTATGGTATCCGTGTATGTGGTCTAAAAATAAATCATGAAGGGCCATTTTCAGTCATGCTTCCCCATCTTTACTTAAATCTATCAAATATAAATATTGCAAAGATATTTTTTTTCAAAATTTGGTTTATAATGTATGGCATAGGAAGCTTAGTTTCTTTGATTGATTATAAAGAAATATTCAAAAATATGTTAACATACAATTAATATACTATACATACATATTTCTTCATTATAAAGCTGTCTTTAAATTAATTCATGACGAACTTATTTATAATAAAAATTATTTTGATTTTCTAAAGGCTTTTTCCAAATCGAAGATATCGACTTTGAAATATTTTTAATACATAAAAGCCTCCTTTGTAAACTTAAATCTATAAATGTAACAATTGAAACTGCATTACCCACCATCACTATATATTCCTCTTCGTAATGTTGTTAATGATGATGTTGATCATCAACTCTTAAGCAAACCAAACAACAAAACCGATAATCATTGAACTGAGTAATTTGATTTCATTTCAATGAGTTTGGTAACGTTTTCCTTTTACTGTTCTTGTTCTTGTTTTTCTTTTTCATTTTGTTATTTGTCTGTATTTGAGTATGTATATTTTGATTCAGTGAAGTCTGTTTCTTGTCGTATTGTACGAATTGAAAATAAGTAGTAGAAGCACTTAAGATGGGAATTCATCTTGAATGATATTCTTTTTTTTACCGAATTTTTTCTCAATCTTTTATTTAAAGAAATGCCAGGTAGAAGTAATCGATGCTTAAGTTGATATATTATACTTAGAGTTGGAAACAATATTCTTTCAATGGTAGGTGCTTTGGCATCTGGTATATTTCTTCAGATTTTGCTGGTAAATGTGATAATGATGATAATAATCAACTTCTGTTGTTAATTTAATATAAATATATATTATATATATATATATATATATATATATATATATATATATATATATATATATACAGATATATGTACAGTGTGTTAAAAAAATAAGTTTCCACAGCGTTACAACAAATTAGAATATTTGAAACTTTTGTTTCGTAATGTTTTTAAAAATATTTTGTTTTTAAAGTACATATTTAAATTCATTAATAGTAAAAAATAAGAAAATATTAACAAGAGATATATTTCAATATAGTTATATAAAAAAACCTCAAATAATTCAAAGAAAATAGTAGAAAAGGTAATAAAGTATATCCAGATATGTATACTCATTTAAATAAATTATAAAATATATAAAATTACAATGCATTAGATAATAAAATATATATATTAGGCTGATTCAAAAAAATGAAAGATTTTTTTTTCGAAAAAAACGCCTATAAAAATCAGAGTTCTTAATATTAATTTTCAGAGGTCACGCATCAGAAATTTCCATTTCCCATGTAAATAACATATAAAAAATTATTTTTCAATTTCATAATTTTATATCTTAAGAACTAGTGGACAAATTCCAATGACAGAAGCATATTTTTATGTTATTTTTCGAACGTTCTACAAAAAACATCTCCTATCATTTCTTATTCAAAAGTTATTCAAATGTAAAGTTAAATTTATGTTATAATTACACTTTTAGACCAATTTCAGGTAAAATGGTTAAAGTTATCATCAAATATCTTAAAAAAAGTAAAGTAAATAAATGAAATTGCTAAGAATAACAAGTCTTTCATATTAATTTGACTGAACAATCCACAATTTCTAGGAAAAATCAATTAAAATCTTTCTTATTTTATTGAATAATATTAGAATTTTTTTAATTACTACTATTTTACTAATTTTAAATGACTTGTATTATGATCGTTTAAAATTTTTCATTTTATGTCATTTAAATTAAATTATATCAAATTATTTTATAAAAAAACTATCCACTGCAGCTCATTAAAAATGTAATTATCTTCCTGCCAGACATAACCAAAATGATGCATGTTATTATTTCACTTGTATCACGTTGCTGCTAACTTTTCTTCCGAATTTCGATTTGTATATTATTATTCATATTTTCAATCTATAATTTTTAAGTTGTTGTTCAGGAGTTTTATCCTTTTTATTAATCTTTATATAAATATTTATTGTTTTCAATTAGTTAATATTTCTAACTGTTTCCATTTATATAAAATTTGAGTGAATTTGTCTCAAAAAAATCGTTAATGCTCTCCGAATCGTTTGATTTACCCAATGATTTTCTTGAAGTGGAAGTATCACTGTGGTCCAATAATGAAAGTTATAAAAAAATTTAGAATTTTTCAAAGAACTTTCTGTAGTTAATGACTCAGCAGAACGTCTTATTACTTTAATAGAAGAATACAGTAACCGCTTAACTAAGAACGAAGAGCAACTACAGTATCTTTTACAAGTGGTCCAAGACCATCGTCGACGTTTTCCAGATTGTAACAAGAAAACTTTAAGATAGTCTTTATTATTTTTTGGGACATAGTGATACCACATATACTGAAACGAATAATCTGTTTAATATAATATTAACGTAAAATCTAATTTTTCTGATTTAGTAAAGGTTAAACATTGTTTTTTTTTATATTAGAGTTGTCCCTTTTCTAGCAGATTACTATGTGACTTTAAAATAAATAAAATAAACTTGACAATTTAAAAATCATTTTAATTATTATTATTATTATTGTTATTCCCAATAATTTTTTTTTTTTACTGGAAATCATAACTCGTAAAATTTTCAAATAAGTTTTTGGTATATTTGATGATAACTTTAATCATTTTACCTGAAATTGGTCAAAAAGTGTAATTATTACATAAATTTAATTTTACATTTGAATAACATTTGAATGAGTAAGTTAATCAAAAAATGATGGGAGACTTTTTGCAAAAATATAAACAAACCAAATTTGAGAAAAAATATTTAGTTTTTTGATAGATTTAAGTGAAGATCGGGAATCAGCTTCATATGGTGGCTATGAATATAAATTGTCCTATAACGTTTGTTCTTGTACTAATTATAAATGATAATAGATATACACAAACCCAATTTGACCAAGATCTATATGATAATTTCGATATTATGGCAATTTAAGGTAGGGGTCATTGACTAGGTCTGAACATGGAGCGATTTTCACCAAATACAATAGAGGTCGTCTTATGGCCGGTAGAAGCTTATATACTAAGTTTAGTCAAAATATTTACATCCAATACTTTCGACCTGTAGTTTGATTACAAAGTTTACATGGATACACTGACGGACGGACGAAATCGACTCTGAAAGTGATTCTGAATCGATCGGTATAATAAAAGATAGGTCTAGGTCAAATATTTTTGGAAGTTACAAACATCACCACAAAGTCATTATACTCTGGCCACATAGTGGTATAGGGTATTATTTAACGGGTTTCATGCTTCAATATTTTTGTGTCATCGATAGCCGGGAGCATATTATTCAATAACAAGTTGGTATATATTTATATGTCTCACTTTTAAATTAATTAAACAAAAAAAAAAATCCACTGTGCGATTTTATAAACATGGTAAATTGCCATGAGGAAGTCATATACACCGATGACACTAAATATTCTGACATACATTTTTTAAAAATATTTATGTTGATTAAGCGAAACGTATAGTTTGAGTAGTAACAATTGTAGTACAGCAGTCGGTTAATTACCTAGTCAAAATTTACAAGATTTTTGGGTAATAATGCGGGGAAAGTATTTAAACGAATACGTTTATTTACCTCATAAGAGGCAATTAGAAGAATACTTTCAAATGCGATACATCAAAAAGGCAATTATCCGGATATAACTAAAATAGATTTGATTAAAGTAACATAAACATCTTATTATATAAAAATAATGCATATGTTTCACATAAAGATGTAAATGGCAAACACTTTTTGGTATGTTCCCTCAGTTACACAACAATAATAATGTTAGACGTTGTTTTTGAGATTTATTGCCTTTGAATGGGTCCCCTTTTCCACTTGGCACAATTTCGTAAAAAAAAGCCACTCTCATCAGCATTAAATATATTTTCAGGAGTATACTTTTAAAGAATTGAGTAAAAATTGCTACTTTCCAAAGAATTGGGGGAGCATTCACGATCATTTTCATTACTTTCTCCAGTTATCTTTGTGAATTTTATGTTTTCTCTACTCTGCCACCTCCACAACCAACCATTGTTCAGTTCAAAATCAGAATTAATTTTTATAGCAAACTCCTTTGCTTTATTTATCACCAATTTTCTAGGAAATTTAATGGAAATTTTATTTTCTGGATAAAATATTTGAGTTAATTACCCGAATTGGGTAATTAAACGGGTTACACTGTATTTAGGCTTTGTAATTTTAAGTAAAAGACAATTCCTGAGAATTATGAACAATAGGGTGCTTTAAGTGTGATTATCATAACTAGAAAACTGGTTACAGCCATCAAAAATTGCTAAATTTTAAACTGTGGAGGCATTGTTTGTAATAATTCTTTATTTGCGTTATTTCTCGAATTTTCTCTAATAGCGTTTTGGAAAGCTTAAGGACTCAGCTTTAAGTACATATAATGGTTTCTTATAAAAAATTGCGCTAATTATAAGTAAATCCAATTTTGGTTAAAAAGGAATTTTTCCCATGTTAATTAAGTGGAAAACTAAAATTAAGATAGCGACCTCTTAGAGTCTAGCTGGGACGCTCATCTTTGGTGAGGATTTTTTCTTTGTATTAAATAAAAACATTTGAGGGGGTAAGAGCAAAAAAAAATCATGTGAGTCCGATCGCAGGAGAGATGTGTAAACATCTAGTAATTAAAGATTTTTTTATAGTACTTTTTTAAAATCAAACAAAAAGCGTATCACTTATAGCAATCAACAGCAGGGGCTCTGTTAATATAAAAATATTTAATATTATTTTTTACCGGTTAATTTTTAATTTTTCGTTTTTTATTTTTAATTTTTCTTATTTTTAATTTTTTTTAATTTCTCATTTTTTATTTTCAATTTTTCAGTTTTTAATTTTAATTTTTCATCTTTTATTTTTCATTTTTAATTTTTAATTTTTTTCTTCATTTTTCATTTTCCAATTTTTATTTTTCTTTTTTCATTTTTCATTTTATATTTTTCATATTTTATTTTTCAATTTTCATTTTTTATTTTTAATTTTTTATTTTTTATATTTAATTTTTTATTTTTAATTTTTTATTTTTCATTTTTCATTTTTTATTTTTCATTATTCATTTTTAATTTTAGTTTTTCATTTTTCATTTCTTATTTTTCATGTTTCATTTTTATACCCTATACCACTATGTGGTTTGGGTATAATGACTTTGTGCTGCTGTTTGTAACAACCAAAAATATTTTACCTAGACCCATCTTTAATTATACCGATCGAATCAGAATCACTTTCTGAGTTGATTTAACAATGTCCGTCCGTCCGTCCGTCCGTCCGTCTGTGTGTCCATGTAAAACTTGTAATCAAACTGCAGGTCGCAAATATGAATATTTTTGATGAAATTTGGTATATAAGCTTTTGTCGGCCATGGGATGAACGCTATTGAAATTGGTGAGAGTCGGTCCATGTTCAGACCTAGCCCCCATACAAATTACCCCTATGAAATCGACATAAACTGTTATAAGATCCAAATTGTCATATAGATCTTACTCAAATTGGGTTTATATGCATTCATTACATCCATTAATGAGTAGTCCAAAAATGATACCTTTGGCCACATATAGAAATGCTTCCCGATTTTCACTTAAATCTATTTAAAAACAAAAATATTGCACTGATTCTTCTCAAATTTTGTTTGTATAAATTTTTGCAAAATACAAGAGACTTTACGAAACATGATCAGGATCGGTCCATTTTTGGACCTAGTCCCCATATAGATATAGCATCCGATATGAACTTTTTCATATCTGCAGCCAAAAAAATTAATAAAAATCCCACTCAAATTTGGTTTTTGCTTATTTTCTATGTCCAGTTAGTTGGGCCTAAGAGATAGGGTTTCTAAACGCATGGTATAGGGTATCGTATAGTCGGTCTAGACCGACTATAATTTTCTTACTTGTTTATTTTTAATTTTTCCTTTTTTTTAAATTTTTTAATTTTTTATTTTTTAGTTTTTATTTTTCATTTTAATTCTTAATTTTTTTTTTCCATTTTTAATTTTTTTTTCATTTTTCATTTTTCGTTTTTCGCTTTTCATTTTTCATTTTTCGTTTTTCATTTTGCATTTTTAATTTATTTTTCATTTTTCAATTTTAATTTTGCGTTTTTCATTATTCATTTTTAATTTTTCGTTTTGGATTTTTAATTTTTTATTTTTCATTTTTCATTTTTAATTTTTCATTTTTCGTTTTTTATTTTTAATTTTTCATTTTTCGTTTTTTATTTTTCATTTTTCATTTTTAATATTTCATTTTTCATTTTTTATTTTTAATTTTTATTTTTCATTTTTCATTTTTCATTTTTCATTTTTTATTTTTAATTTTTTTTCATTTTATATTTTTCATTTTGAATTTTCAAACAGGTTATCATAATATCATAATTTTTTCACCGATATAATGCACGTTACGTTGTTTATGAAATTTACCCCCTTGCGCGTATAGATGTTTACACATAAAAAAAATTAAAATTTTTTGTTGAAGCACCCTAACGGACAACGTGTAAGAACCATTGCAACTCTAAACAATTATTGTAGATTCTTAACCATCATTGTAAATTAATAATAATCTTGTTGATGAATAATAATTCTTGTATTTTACCTAGCAGAGAGGCAGTCCCACACCATCAAACCTCTCTCTTTTACAGTTACAACGGTGCACTTATACAACAATTCGGCACCTGTCTTACGCTAAACGTGTACCATACCTTGTGAGTATTTTAGTCTTATTAGTCCATAAAATTTTGTAGCAAAATTCTTTGTTGTTTAAAACGTGTTCCTCATAAAATTGAAATTGTTTGGCCCTATTTACTTTGCTAACGTATGAAACTTTATGAACAACGCGCTCATGTTTGCCACTTGCCTTAGCCTGTTGCGAATAGCTATTCTGCCCTCGTTTAGCTACTGAGAATGCTTTTTTGTATAGATCTTGGTGGATTGGCCTTCTGTTTTGAAGAATTCTTCTGTCGGCTCTTTCGCAGGTTACTTTACGATGCCCTGGATTTTTTTTAGATGAAAGTCTATGTTCGTTCTCAAAGACAGCAATCAATTGACGAACTCCTGTATGCGATGTGCCACTTTTATAGAGGGTCATAGTTACATTTCAGTCTTTAGATATCAATTGTTTAAATTTAGCAAAATCAAAGTATTTCCTACTAAATTAAAGGGTTCATTTCAATACTATGAAATATGTAATCAAAACTAATGAACTTTTTGAGAAATTTATCTTTTGTCTATTTATTTGTAGGCAAAAATAACTAAATTGATTAAAAGTTGTTAAAACATCAAGAATTTATTTTAGTATGTAATTTTTCGCTACTTAATTTCTTTTGGAAACATACTTTTTCAATATGCACATTATTTGTTTCTGTGAAACTTGTATTAGAGTTATTTCTATGGAATAGGATAAGTAAATTTTAGGATGTTCACAGTTTACCGATTTAAATATATGTCATTGGACACTTATTTTTTCCACATACTGTATATATATATATTCCGTTGTTCAACATAATGTTATCAAAATTGAAGTACAAAAAATATATATATATATTTGTATATTTGTATACTTTTGCCATTTGATATTTATTTATTATTGTTTTGTTTTTCTCTTTACTTTTCCAATTCAATATTTATTTTTAATGTATATTAGCTATATATTAGATAAATCATGTTTAAAATTTTTGAGAACGTAATATATAAGAAAATTTTAATTGTATCTATTAAATTCTGGAACTTTGATCAGTGGAATGTTGACCAAACACGTGATAACTTTATTCCGTAAAGTTTCAGGGATTATTGGCATTGCATTTTACACTGAAGACACCCTATATTGGTATGACTTTTGCAGATAAACTTATTACAAATTTTACATGCTGATGTGTGCTTGTGGTCCGAATGTTGACAAAAACTGCACCGGTCTCTTTTCTTACTTGTAGTTGGCGTCGGTAAAGGGATGTTAGTGTTAGATGATTTTTTCTCGGAGATGTTTATTGAAGTTTCAATCTGGAAAAACACTAATGAAAAGTCCAAATGCATTGTATATTGACACATCTAATACTCGTATATTGGTGAACACAACAACTGGTCATCTGTTTCTTTTCCTTTTAAAAGTATATCTTTCTATCTGCTGTGTCATAATCACCTTTGGTCCGATTATTATATAAAACGGTGAATGGTTTTTTATCGATATTGCTTGAAACTTCTTTATTTTTGTTTAAAATGTTTTGAAAGATAACATAGTGGCATCCCGAGTAAAAAAAAACGTTGATGAATTCGTGGAATTGAAGTTTTATTTTTGCGAATGATTCCAACCATAGCACAGTGGTTCAAAACCAAAAAAAAGTGGTAATAAGTCTGGAACTTCTAAACTATTGGTTGGATTGGAATAGTATATTCTAGGCGATTGTGGTCAAGGATATAGGCTTTCAAAATATTTATTTTTGAGATACTCTGTTGTAACACAGGGTGAGCTACAGTGTGCCAAATTCGACCACCCCGAGGTGGAAAATGCTTTGAAAGCTTGTAACTTTTATAACTATGAAGTGATTTTTACGTTTTTTAAATTTTTCCAATAACCATTAAATTATTAACAAAAAACGTGCGTATACTACCTAGGTAT
Source organism: Cordilura impudica (assembly GCA_963682025.1). NCBI lineage: Eukaryota > Metazoa > Arthropoda > Insecta > Diptera > Scathophagidae > Cordilura > Cordilura impudica. Next base: position 17,696,167 of record OY821518.1, read on the forward strand.
CGCTTATGGTTTAAAAAATATTTGATTTTAAAAATCAACATTTGAACTTTTCACCAAATTCTTTCTTGGTTTTTCGCAAATAACATTTTTATTAAAATAGATTAAAAAAAAGCTAAAAATATGTGGCGATAGCCAGTACTTTTTAAAAAAATACGTTGAAGTATTTTTTGAATTATTTCAAACCGTTTAGTGAGCACAAAATCTTAAAATTGACTTTTTGAATCAGGTTCTAAAAATTGCAAATTTTTGCCCAAAAACACCCTTCATTCTTTCACTTTTTTCTCACAACCTTGGTAAAACATGTATATATTTTTCTACATATTTTAAAAGAATATGCTTCAAGAATGGTTGTAAGCGAAATTTTTAATATTTTTAGACATGCACCCTACGTCCAACATTGGACGAAATTGGGCAATTTAAAAAAAAAAACTAAGTTTTAAAAGTTAATACAAAAATATCCGCTGGATTTCTTCAAATATTTCACCGAAGTGTTAAAGCTCCGAACATTTCTATTTATTTGCCGCAATAAAATTCACCGCGGTAACATAAACGTGGTCAAGAGGGCTTAAATGGTGATAAAAGTCAAATTTTCATACAAATTTTTTTTGTTAACATAAAAAACATATTAAGAATAGCTATTTTTATATTTTGCTTATTGATTCAAAACGGCATTTAAATTATCTAAAACACTTCAAAAAATCATTTTGCTAACGTTAATAGTTTTTGAGATATTTATATTCAAATTTCAGAAAAAAATATAGAAAAACTATGGTTTTTCGTTTTTTTTGGTTTTTTTGGTAAAGTTTTCCCAAAATTTTTGAACTTTACTTATTATTATATATATTGTTAAAGAAGACATATTTATCTATTCAACGATATATAACGTGTCTATCAAATATATTGCAACATGCTGAAATAATGACTCCAAACCACACTCCACAGGCAAAAATTTAGCTATGTATTTCTCTATTTGTTCATATAAATGGTCATTTACATAGTGAATGACATATTTTTTATTGTTTTTTGGTAAAGGGTTGCATACGTTTTTATTACTTCAAATAATTTTATATATCTTTTCAAATAAGGTATAATTATAAGTTAATGGTGTATGAAATATTTACCTAATGAATTTCAACTGATCAGAAAATTGCCCGAAACTCTGATACCTATTGCAAAATATCTGTAATTCACAATACCTTTTTATGCAAAAAAAAAAAAACAGGTAAAAGCCAAATCCTTAGATTCACTAAAACAAAATGTAAGTATTGGTTGAAGTACCTGCCCGATATGTTACCTTTCAAAAAGTATTTTCAGTATATAACCATGAGTTTCTTGTTTATTAAGATCACTTACGTATAATCTATCATGGAGGTTACATTAAAGTATTATTCACTTTGCAAAGTTATTGGGGAAAATCCTTCCGATTCTGCTATTCATTCATAACGTTCGGAAAAAGTCTCGAAATTATTTTATACAATTAACAACACTTACGGTTTAAATGTGAGATCTGAAGATGTTGAAAATTTTTACAAAGCTTACGAAAGAAGATTTAGCCAATCGGGTTTATCAAAATCGAAGTTTATGACTAAAAATGAAGAATGAAATTAAGGATTCTTTTAAATCAGCCTTTTCACGCACGCAACTAAAGGAAGCTGCTAAAATTGTAGATGTGTTACCAACTGCATCTCCTAAGCGGTTAAAGCGTATGGTGCAAAGTATTTCACCGCCAAAATCGTCAACATCATTTACAGAAGAGGATGCGTTAGCTCTTATTTTAAATTTGGGATTGACAAGAAATAAATATGGTATTTTGAGAAAAGCTCTCAAAGAAAAAGGATTTGATATTTTTCCTACCAGTAGAGCCATAAAGGAAACAAAAAATAAAATTCTACCATCTAATGTGAAATCCAATACTGAAAGTGCAAATGTTGGATTAGCGGAACTGCTTGAAAACACTGCATCTAGAATAATATCCACATTTAGCAAAGAAGAAATAGAAATATGCAACAATTCGGAAGTTACGTTAATATGTAAATGGGGATGCGATGGAACATCTGGATTTTCTGAGTATAGACAACCAAGTGGAAGCAATTCAGAAATAGATTTTTCAACAATTTTTATGACATCATTAGTACCATTAAAAATGAGGCTATATAATGAGACAAGTTCTTCTTCTAGTGAGAGAGAATATCAGGACATATGGAGTAATTTAACACCCGGATCTAAGTTTCTATGTCTGTAATGAAAATATCTTAGGCATTGGCTTTTTACCTTTTTTTTTTTTTTGTATTAAATCAGCATCAGAGTTTCGGGCAATTTTATGATCAGTTGAAACTCATTAGGTAAATATTTCATACACCATTAACTTATAATTATACCTTCTTTGAAAAGATATATAAAATTATTTGAAGTAATAAAAACGTATGCAACCCTTTACCAAAAAACAATAAAAAAAATATGTCATTCACTATGTAAATGACCATTTATATGAACAAATAGAGAAATAGCTAAATTTTTGCCTGTGGAGTGTGGTTTGGGGTCATTATTTCAGCATGTTACAATATATTTGATAGACATGTTATATATCGTTGAATAGATAAATATGTCTTCTTTAACAATATATATAATAATAAGTAAAATTCAAAAATTTTGGGAAAACTTTACCAAAAAAACCAAAAAAAAAAACGAAAAACCATAGTTTTTCTATATTTTTTTCTGAAATTTGAATATAAATATGTCAAAAACTATTAACGTTAGCAAAATGTTTTTTTGAAGTGTTTTAGATAATTTAAATGCCGTTTTGAATCAATAAACAAAATATAAAAATAGCTATTGTTAATATGTTTTTTATGTTAACAAAAAAAATTCGTATGAAAATTTTACTTTTTCACCATTTAAGCCCTCTTGACCACGTTTATGTTACGGCGGTGAATTTTATTGCGGCAAATAAATAGAAATGTTCGGAGGCTTTAATACTGCGGTGAAATATTTGAAGAAATCGAGCGGATATTTTTGTATTAACTTTTAAAACTTAGTTTTTTTTTTTTTTAAATTGCCCAATTTCGTCCAATGCTGGACGTAGGGTGCATGTCTAAAAATATTAAAAATTTCGCTTACAACCATTCTTGAAGCATATTCTTTTAAAATATGTAGAAAAATATTTAAATGTTTTACCAAGGTTGTGAGAAAAAAGTGAAAGAATGAAGGGTATTTTTTGGCAAAAATTTGCAATTTTTAGAACCTGATTCAAAAAGTCAATTTTAAGATTTTGTGCTCACTAAACGGTTTGAAATAATTCAAAAAATACTTCAACGTATTTTTTTAAAAAGTACTGGCTATCGCCACATATTTTTAGCTTTTTTTTTTATCTATTTTAATAAAAATGTTATTTGCGAAAAACCAAGAAAGAATTTGGTGAAAAGTTCAAATGTTGATTTTTAAAATCAAATATTTTTTAAACCATAAGCGATACCTAGGTAGTATACGCACGTTTTTTGTTAATAATTTAATGGTTATTGGAAAAATTTAAAAAACGTAAAAATCACTTCATAGTTATAAAAGTTACAAGCTTTCAAAGCATTTTCCACCTCGAGGTGGTCGACTTTGGCACCCTGTAGCTCACCCTGTGTTACAACAGGGTACCTCAAAAATAAATATTTTGAAAGCCTATATCCTTGACTACAATCGTCTAGAATATACTATTCCAATCCAACCAATAGTTTAGAAGTTCCAGACTTATTACCACTTTTTTTTGGCTTTGAACCACTGTGCATAGTCAAGTAACGTTTCTGGAACAATTACCCCAGTTCATATGATGTAAAAAAGTTATCAATTGTAACATTTCTGTTGAACATAAATCAAGCACCAGATATCTTTCCTGTATACACTTATATATTCCATCCATATGTATTTATACTATCGCAAAATATCCAAGAATTAATGCCATATTTTGCAGGTTTGTTTGTTTGTTTTGACGAAACGGACATTTACCTCGACACCGTACCAATTGCTCATCGATCGCAATATTTTCACCTGTATTTAGTAAGTTTTGTAATATTTTCATCCGTTTATCCCACAGAAATCCCGAATTGGGGACATCTTATCCGTGTTTCTGCGAGCAGCTCGTGTGCTGCGATCATCAAATCTTCTTGAAGTAACTTTGAATCGCTTGAAGGACATAGTGGGATGGAAAATATGTCGACTTTTTTTAGTATCCCACAAGCTTTCAAGTGCTTCTTTATTTGATTTGAATTCACCAGGCAATATCAAAAGTCCAACAAATGCTTCCAGTTCTATGCTGTCTAAAGATTACCAATTTTCTTGATGTATGCGTTGTCCTTGCAAGTTTGTATTATCAATTATAATTTTTTCAATACTTTTTGTAATTAGCAATTGGAAAGCTGAAATTTCATCATTTATACGAGTAGCACATCTGGAATTGCCTGGAGTAAGATGTAGTACATTTGCGGATGAAGCTCGACCACTCTGCCTAATGCCTCAGAAAACCATTGAATATTTCTATTCTTGGTAATTCTGCTAGTGATAGTTCTGAATTAACGTCATCATTAGTATAATAAGTGCTTCCATCAAATTCCACATGATCAGAAGTCTCTGAGCACGTATCGTCATCTTCCTCCAATAATGCAGAACGTATTTCATCTTCTTTCGTAACATCCAGGAAAGGTTTACAAATATAGTTGAAGTGGCAAAAATTAAATTTGAGAAAAACTGCACTTACCTTTTCATAAGATATATGCTTATACAATAACATGTATTCTAAAATCTTTTGAGCTGTCTAAATCTTAACGTAGCCCTAAAAAACTTTAATAAGAAAAAAATAAAATATAAGTATTTCTATATACTTTATGATTCGGAATACAGATTTTTACTACGCGAATGTACAACGATGTAAAAATAAATATATATTTTGGGTACTCCCTTAATTTGATATAAATATTTTACACTACAATAATATAAATGATTGCAAATATATGCACCAGGAATTAAGATGGGTCTTTTGTGACCTAAGGATCTTTACGGTTACTTATTTTAAAATTTTGCGAAACATTAGTTTAACTCACAATAGATAAAGTCAAAGAGTCACACATTAATAACCGTTATAGTTAGTAAAATATTTGCAAGTACATTTTGCTCTGGATTGACATAGACCTAAGGCACGGAAGAAGGTTAAGCTAAAAATGCTTTTGCTGTAAATGCGTAATGGTGCCTTGTACACCTAAAAAAAATTGCAAAAGATTTTGCACATAATCATATATTATAAATTTTTATCAAAAACTGATAATTTTACATTTTATCACTTAACCTATTGTGAGGCGATGATATAATTCTGTTTATAAGCTCAAGTTCGATTTATGATTTTGGGGTAATTGGTGGACTTTAATCTATTTATTATGAAAATCATCGGTTGAACTTGAGTACTCCGCACCATGTTAGTTTAGAAAATAACTTCATTAATATTTTTTTGAAACATTCAGGGAATCCTCAAAATTTGCAACTAAAGTTGTTTTCCATCTGTTCTCAATATAATTTACGAATTATATATCCTTCACCTTCGGTACTCAACAACTTTCAGATATTTTAATTAAAATTACATAACTTAAAAGCAAAGATCCAAACAAAAGTTTTTATATACTGAAAAAGAGACTTCCCTGTATTATTGAGGATTACTAAAGTATTTGCACTAATAGTAAAACACATCTTTGGGTATATTAAGAACTTCACAAAAGATATTGTATTACTCGTACTCTAACTTTATCTATCGTTTGCACGTACATTGTACATTTTTCACAAATCACCGTCATCTAATCAATACAGCTTAAGGTATTTCCGAGATTTGTTGTACTTAAGAAAAATATTGAAAAAAAAGTAAAGAAAAGAAAAACTCAAACCAAACAAATAAGAAAACCCAGAGTAAAGAAAAATAAGATAGAGAAAAAAACTATAAAGTGCTGCAGATGGAAAAACCACAATGCGTTTTGCAATTTGTTAGTAAATAACGGAAATTCAAACAACAGCAGAACCGAACTACAGTAAACGAAAATAAAGTAAATACTCAATAACAAAAACTTTTCAATGTAAAGAACAATAAAGAAGAATGAGAAGAGGAATAGAATATAAGTTCTATGGAACAATTGCAAACAAGATGTCTTCGAAGTGAAGTTAAGGAAATAAGAGAATGAGTTACGACATTACCGCTTCATTAGAACAATAGTTTGAATAGTCTTTGAGAAGAGGAGATGGAGGTGGGCAACAATAAGTTGATATGTGGAACAAAAAATAAACATGAAACAATATGTGGGATGTTAACAGAAATTTTACAAACTCCTACTTAAATAATATTTTGTTAAAAAAAAATAAGTAATCGATACAATGGCTGTTGGAAATGTAAGCATGTACATTGTAGTCATGTTTAATTTATACAATTGGAATATTGTGATATTTCATGCTTCATTTGAAGAATATTTTACAGTTCATAAGCATTGTTGGCACTTTAGCCATGAAGTAGCAGGATTTAGCCATTTTTGGAACACTTTTAGCCAAAAAAAAAAATAAATTGGCATTCAGCACTTTTTATCTGCTTTATAATATATATTTTTTTAAAGCAATTTTTAGTCATGTTTGGACACTTTTCCGTTTTTTAATTTTTTACAATCTCGATTTCGAGATTTATTGCGGTTTTTTCTACATGAGCAAAATTGGAACAGAAAGCATTGATGGAAACTGCCAAAAATCCCAAATTTTAACTGATGGTTTTTATAGCATCCACACCACTGTATATAGGGTATATGTATATCAGTTTGTCACTCCATTTGTAATACATCGAAATATCGACTCCATAAAGTAAGTGTAACGCTCGTTCACAAAATAAATCATTTATCTGGGTAAAGTTAGGACAATACTGTTTGCCATTATTTCGAGCAGGTTCCTGTTGATAATGGCGTCATTCTGGCGTCATTTGTGGAAACACTTGTACCATTAGCTATACAATTTCATATAAAATCAGCGATAAATACACATACATTTTTGTTTGCTTGATGTTTCTGTTTTTCATTTTTGATGTGTAAACATCTATACGCGCAGGGAAGTAAATTTCTATTTCACAATTCAATCACAAAAACAGCGTAACATGTAACGCGTAAGACAAAATCGGTGTGACTTATGAATGTGTTGGTGAAAAAATTGTGATATGTAATAACCTGTTTGAAAATGAAATATGAAAAATAAAAGATGAAAAATGAAAACAAAGAAAAAGAAAAGTGAAAAATAAAAATGAAAAATGAAAAATTAAAAACAAAAGACGAAAAATAAAAAATTAAAAATGAAAATGAAAATGAAAAATGAATAATAAAAAATAAAAAATAACAAGTGAGAAAATTATAGTCGGTCTAGACCGACTATACGATACCCTATACCATGCGTTTAGAGGCCCTATCTCTTAGATCCACCTAACTGGATATAGAAAATAAATAAACATAAACCAAATTTGAGTGGCATTTTTATTAATTTTTTCGGCTGCAGATATGAAAAAGTTCATATCGGATGCTATATCTATATGGGGACTAGGCCCAAAAATGGACCGATCCTGACCATGTTTGGTAAAGTCTCTTGTATTTTGCAAAAATATATACAAACAAAATTTGAGAAGAATCAGTGTAATATTTTTGTTTTTTGATAGATTTAAGTGAAGATGGGGAAGCAGCTCTATGTGGCCTATGACTAAGAGTTGTCCAATAAGGATCATCTTTAGAATACTGATTAATGGATGTAATATATACATACAAACCCAATTTGACTAAGATTTGTATTATAATTTGGATCTTATGGCAATATATGTTGATTTCATAGGGGTCATTCGTATGGGGGCTAGGTCTGAACATGGACCGATTCTCACCAATTTCAACAGCATTCATCCCATGGCGGATAAGAGATCAAATACCAAATTTCGTCAAAATATATTCGTATTTGCGACCTGCAGTTTGATTAAAAGCTTTACATGGACACACAGACGGACGGACGGACGGACGGACATCGTTAAATCGAATCAGATAGTGATTCTGATTCGATCGGTATAATTAAAGATGGGTGTAGGTCAAATATTTTTGGTTGTTACAAACAGCAGCACAAAGTCATTATACCCAAACCACATAGTGGTATAGGGTACAAAAATTTAGAAATGAAAAATGAAAAATAAAAATTAAAAATAAAAAATAAAAATTAAAAACAAGTAAGAAAATTATAGTCGGTCTAGACCGACTATACGATACCCTATACCATGCGTTTAGAAACCCTATCTCTTAGGCCCAACTAACTGGACATAGAAAATAAGCAAAAACCAAATTTGAGTGGGATTTTTATTAATTTTTTTGGCTGCAGATATAAAAAAGTTCATATCGGATGCTATATCTATAAAGGGGCTAGGTCCAAAAATGGACCGATCCTGATCATGTTTGGTAAAGTCTCTTGTATTTTGCAAAAATATGTACAAACAGAATTTGAGAAGAATCAGTGCAATATTTTTGTTTTTTAATAGATTTAACTGAAGATCGGGAAGAAGCTCTATATGGGGTCAAAGAGATCATTTTTGGACTACTCATTAGTGGATGTAATGAACGCATACAAACCCAATTTGAGTAAGATCTATATGACAATTTGGATCTTATGGCAATTTATGTCGATTTCATATGGGTAATTTGTATGGGGGCTAGGTCTGAACATGGAGCGATTCTCACCAATTTTAATAGCGTTCATCCCATGGCCGATAAAAGCTTATATACCAAATTTCATCAAAATATATTCATATTTGCGACCTGCAGTTTGATTACAAGCTTTACATGGACACACAGACGGACGGACGGACGGACGGACGGACGGACGGACGGACGGACATTGTTAAATCAACTCAGAAAGTGATTCTGATTCGATCGGTATAATTAAAGATGGGTCTAGGTCAAATATTTTTGGTTGTTACAAACAGCAGCACAAAGTCATTATACCCAAACCACATAGTGGTATAGGGTATAATAAAAATTAAAAATGAAAAATAAAATACAGTGCAGTTATGAATTTTTTAAATATATGCTTTCTTCTTTTTTACCACGCACCATTTAAACAAAATTAAAATTTGCATATTAATTACAGTAGTAATTGCAATATGTCTGAAAAATGACTATAAATCTAACAAAGAAAAATAAAAAAATTAAAAATAAAAAATGAAAAACGAAAAATGAAAGATAAAAATCGAAAAATTGAAAATTGACCTGTTGAAAAAATAAATAATAATAAATATTTTTATATTAGCAGAGCCCCTGAAATTGATTACTATAAGTGATACATAGATGACGCTTTCTCTTTGATTTTAAAAAAGTGTCATAAAAAAATCTTCAATTACTAGATGTTTACACATCCCTGCTGTGATCGGGCTCACATGATTTTTTTTTGTACGAATTGAAAGATTGGTTTATCGATAAGAGTAAGAGCATAACAAGATGGGTATGGACTTACTCTCTTTAAACAAACATTAATATATTTGTATATATGTATTTGCATTCACGCTGAGTGCATTTAATAATTGCTTTTAATTTTAAAGCCATTTACCTTGCTCTAATAATGTGAAATCTAGCCTTTTTTGTCTCTTGTGTTGACAAAGTTGTTTACAAAAACGTATATTGAATATGAATTGAGAGTATAAAAGATTCGGCACAGCCAAATCTAATACTCTTACTTGCTTTTTTTTGCAATTTTTCTAAATTTTTTCTTTGATGCTGCAAAATAAGTGCAGGAAACCATAAAATGAAAAACAGATCTTAAAATTAGAACAAACTGTATATTGTGGAATTTAGAATATTCAAATCAAATACTATTTTCAATATTCAAATTATTCAGAATGTTTTGCAGGAGTTTCTATGAAAAATAAAAAAATAATCGAACATGATATGTTGACGAGAACTCCGCTGTTGCTGGTAATTCAATAATTCAATTTGTTTAGTGTTCAGTTTCTTAAAGCTAGATGCAAAAAAAATTTTAAATTCTGTTTTTAGTTAATTGAGAGCATTAAAGGGCTTAAATGTACTAAAATTCATTCCTGTAAAAAGTAAAAGTATTTAAATAAAGAAATGTCAAAAATTATAACAATCATTCAAAACGAATTGTACTTTAGCACACAACATAGATTATATTTCGGTTTACAATAAACTAAAATCTAGCTATGACTGAAGAGCAGTATTCCGACATAATATATTATATTCAACAACTTCTCACCGGAATTTTATAACTGCAGAGATGCGGGCGGAAAAAATGTATTTAAAGAAGAAGTCATATGTTGACGAATCTTGAATTTAATAACAAATATAATAAAAAAAAACAAGTAAGAAAATTATAGTCGATCTACACCGATTATATGATACCCTATACCATGGTGCAGAGACCCTATCTGTTCGGTCTAATTGGATATAGAAAATAAGCATAAACCAAATTTGAGTTGCATTGTTATTAATTTTGACTGAGATCTATATGATAATTTGGATCTTATGGCAATTTATGTCGATTTCATAGGGGTCATTTGTATGGGGACTAGGTCTCAACATGGACCAAATTTAACCAATTTTGGCAGGCTTCATCCCATGGTCGATAAAAACTGACACACCAAATTTCATGAAAATATAATCATATTTGCGACCTATAGTTTGATTAAAAAGTTTACATGGACACAGACGGACAGACGCACGAACGACGGACATTGCTAAATCGAATCAGAAAGTTATTCTGAGTCGATCGATATAATAGAAGATAGAAGATCAAATATTTTTGGTAGTTACAAACAGCATCACAAAGTCATTATACCCAAACCAAATAGTGTCATAAGGTGTAAAATTGGCTAGTAATAAGTACTCAGTGCAAGTAGAAGAAATAATAAATGATTAAAAAAAGGCGAAACAGTGGCATCCATTGCAAACAAATTTCGAATAAATTGTATTGTGATTTCGCGTATTTTTAGCCGTTTTCATACTTCAGGCTCATTGACTGCCATATAAAATGGTTGTTGGCCGCGGCAAACTAGCAAACAGGACGACCAGTCAATACTTCTATTAATAAAAAAACGATACCATTATATCAGCAAGGTCTATTGCAAATCAACTGCAAGTAAATGCTTCAATAAGAACCATCCTAACACGAGCTGTTAAAGGTTGGCTAAAATCATACCGAAGTGAAAAAAACAATTTTTTCCGCCAAAAAGAGACCAGCTATAATGGAATTCGTAAAATAGCATATAAACCGGAGTGCAACCCAATGGAAGACCGTACTTTTCTCTGATAAGTTGAAGTTTAATTTAAAAAGACAAGTACGCATACCTAAAGGACAACGTCTTAATCCTTGGTATACTCATGACACGGCAAAATATGGAGGAGCGAAAAAATGGTCTGGAGATGTTTTCTAGTCACGGGATCGGACAATTTCGTAAAATAAATGGCGTTATGGATCGTTTCATGTATAAGGATATCATAAAAATTGTAATGCTGCCATACGCAGAGGACGAAATACCACTTATGTGGAGATATGAGCATGACAATGATCAAAAACCCACGGCTGAATGTGTGAAAAAATGGTGCATAAACAATAAGATAAACATTTTGAGATGATCAGCACAATAGAAAATCTATGGGATATTGTTAATCGTAAAATAAATCGCGATGGTTGCAAAAATACAGATGACATTTTCGGCAAGTAGAAATTTCATTAAATGACATTTCCAGTGAAATTTTATCTTATCTACTAGAGGCCATGCCAAGCAGATGTCAAGAAGTTTTAAAAATAAAGGCGGCGCAACAGGAAAATTCTAATTTTTATTGAATAAACAGAAAATGTGCTATCGTTTTGCCGCGTACACAAAACTACATTAAAGATTTAATATGATTTTTTTTATATATTTGATAACAAATTTTTTTTGTTTTTAGTTTATTTCTTTTATAAATAAATAAATAATTCGAAACCCAAATGTGTTTGTCATTGTTATTAAGCAATATTGTGTTAACCACAATCTTGTGCATATGCTTTGTCTCACACTGTATATATATTAGGGTGGCAGCCATTTTTTTTGGAATTTTAAGACGTGCTGGTCGGATTATTGTGGCACTGGATCTAATACTTTATGTCCAAATTGGACAATGCTATATGTAAAAATTATCACAAAAAAAATCGTTTTTAACAAAATATATGTATGTATGTGATTAAAAATTGCAAATATTGCAGGCATCCAGTTCTCAATTTGGCGAGGGCAGCGCTTTTATTTCAGCGGAACTTGATATAACTTGCCTGCTTTTTAACCAATAATAGATTTTATTGTTTTAAGATAATTTAAGATAATTTACTCTAGATTATGGTTTATTTATTAATTTAATTGAAACACAGTTATTAATATCAAAATTTTTGTGAAAAATGATTTTTTGATAATTTTTTCATATAAATTCATATCTGAATTTTGAACTCAACGCGCGTTCGGAAAGCATTGTGCGATTTGGCTCAAAATTTGTGCACTAAAGTTTTGAATCCAGTGTCACAATAATCCGACCCGCACTCCTCAAAATTCGACTAAAATTTTTTTCTTCATACAAACCGCTGTCACTTTAATATATACTAGCAGATTCCAGCTCTCGAAATTCGAGTGCAAATTCAAGGGAATTTTATTTTTTCATTCAATAAAGACCCTAAAGGAATGCTAATCAATTTTAGGCAATTTACAAATCAACACAAAAAACAAACTCATTTTTATTATAAACACATTAACATATTTAATAAACACACACAAAGCATTGTATAATTTTATGTATGTGTTAGTAGCAACTTTAAATGCAATTTACTCAAACTAAATGAAAAAATTTAGAAATCTGTAAATCTGCAAAACGGCTAAAAAGAAATACCTTTCAAATAATAAAAGTTTCGTCAAAATCGGGATAAAACGGTAGAACAAAACATCGGTCACAAGAAATCGCCTAGCCTATTAATATTATAGATATACATAAGGGTGGGTCAATTATTTTTCCTCCATGGGCTCATCACTACGCTGGTAATGTGGGCCATAACAAGGATATTTGCCCAAGGAACCATACCTCTAAAATCATTTTGAGAATACCAAAATTTCGATTAAAAATATTTTCATGGTATCTTCCATAATACACAAAAATCGACATGATACATTTGAATAAAATAGCACAAAATATTCAGCGCTGAAAATTATGTGGGTACCCTACGACCTATATTGACTTCATTCGATTTAAGCAAAAAAACTTAAATTGAATGAACATAATTTTCAGCGCTGAATATATTGTGCTATTTTTACCCTACTAGCAGAAACCAGCCCTCGAAATTCGAGAGTAAATTCAAGAAAATTTTACTTGTGACTTTTTGTATAAAATTCATTAAATTTCATTACAACTATTTGAATATTATTATATACTAGCAGATTCCAGCGCTCGAAGTTCGAGTGCGATTTCTAGGCAGCTTTACTTTTCAACTTAGCCAATTCACAAACCAACACTTTCATGGTTATTTTTATTGTGAATGAAGATAACAAACTCATTAACGAACACATTAATAAATTTAATAAAACACACATAGCATATGTATAATTTTATGTATGTAATTTACTCAAAATGTAGGAAAAAATTTAAAAATCTGTATATCTGCATAACGGCTAAAAAGAAATACCTTTCAAATAATATACGTTTGGTCAAAATCGGGATAAAATGGTATAACGAAACATCGGTCACAAGATATCGTCTAGCCTATTAATATTGTAGATACCACTACGTGGTTTGGGTATAACGACTTTGTGCTGCTGTTTGTAACTACCAGAAATATTTGACCTAGACCCATCTGTTATTATACCGATCGACTCAGAATCACTTTTTGAATCGAAATAGCAATGTCCGTCCGTCCGTCTGTCCGTCTGTGTGTCCATGTAAACCTTGTAAACAAACTACAGGTCGCAAATATGAATATATTTCGATGAACTTTGGTATATGAGCTTTTGTTGCCCATAGAATGAACGCTGTTAAAATTGGTTAAAATCGGTGCATGTTCAGATATAGTCCCCATACAAATGACCCCTATGAAATCGACATAAATTGCCATACGATCCAAATTATCATATAGATCTTAGTAAAATTGGATTTGTATGTGTTTATTGTATCCATTAATCAGTAGTCCAAAAATAGTCCCTATTGAACAATTCTTAGTCATAGGCCCCATGTAGAGCTGTTCCCGGTCTTCAATTAAATCTATCAAAAAAACAAAAATATTGCACAGATTTTTCTCAAATTTGGTTTGTGTATATTTTTTCAAAATATAAGTGACTTTCCGAAATATGGTCAGGATCGGTCCATTTTTTGACCTAGTCCACATATAAATATGGCAACCGATATTAACTTTTTCACATCTGCAGAAAAAAAATTAATAACAATGCCACTCAAATTTGGTTTTTGCTTATTTTCTATATCCAGTTAGTTGGACCGAAGAGATATGGTTTCTAAACCATGGTATAGGGTGTCGTAAGGTCGGTCAAGACTGACTATAATTTTCTTACTTGTTTAGATATAGGAGAGTCAAAGATTTGTCGATTTATGCAATAATTTCGTCAATTTTTCCCAAAGAGGTGAAAAAATCCACTAAATGCACGAAAACGCCTCCTGGCGCCTGTTAAAAATAAAAATGTGTGTGAAAAATGGAATTCCCTACCCAAAAAACCCCCCGGTTTGCACATTTTCCATATTTTTTTTTTTTTTTGAAATGAACTAAATAGGCCGATTTTTGAGTATTATGGAAAACATCATTTAAATGTCTTCATTGAAAATGATTTTAGAGCTATGGTTGCTTGGGGAAAAATAGTTGTTATGGCTCACAGTGCCAGACTCGCGATGAGCCCATGGAGATTTTTCGGCCACCCCCCCCCCCCTACAATTTGACCTACGCTAATATAAATATAAAATTTATTTTTTTTTTCTATCAATGGGTTTTATTGAGAACTTGCAAGCCAAACTTTTTTTGTTATCGCAAAAAAAATTTTTTTTTCAAAAAAATTTAGAAAAATCGAAAAAAAGAAGCACAAAGTCTTCGCGAAAACTTTATCAAATCGCCATATCACGAAAATTCCCTTAGCGATTTATTATTTTTTTAAGCTGTGATATACTGCCGTCTAACCATATACTCACTTTTTGGCGAGTACTTTTTCAATAGTTCTTAAATTCCGCCTATGTGTGATACATATACTGGAATAATAGTAAATTTACATATGGAAGGTGTGCCAACTATAACCTTTTTTTTGCCAATGACCCAGAATAGCAAACATTATATTGAGAAGGCTTAACCCAACTTGTCAAAATATATTAACGAATTAGGTGTGAATCATTTATTTATTTATTTTTTTTGCTCGATATTAAAAATTTTCTAAATCATTGAATTTAAGTGTGCATATTTTATAGCAAGTAAAATGATTTTTAAATATTCATTTCTAATAGTGTAAATATTTTTAAAATCAACTATTAAGAACAAGTATTTATATTTGTATTTAGATTTTTACCTCTGAAAATTTGAATACGGAAAAAATAAGATATTAAATAATTAACTAATGTATTGGTAAAAAAGTAAAGATGTACTGAAGTAACAATTTGTAAAGTCGCCAAAATGTCATGAATGAATTTATAAATTCATATATATATATGTTACTTGGTTCAAGTAACTTCAAAATGTTTTTAGTCAATAAAAGTTTTTCTTAATAAAGTAACGCGAAGTGTTAATACAGCAATTTATTTAGTAAAGCTTCACAGAAAACTACAAATACAGAAATCCATAAACACACACATCCCCAGTAAAACACAACTGGTAAATGGTGGTAGTTGCTAAAGCATTTAGAAATGAATAGAAAAGATGTTAAAGATGACGTCGTGTACCCACAAAAAAAAAAAAAAAAAAAAAACAACAACACTACACAACATATATGAAACGGCAAAGGCCATATACGTGTTTGCATATTAAGGCTCTATCTACAATGTGTATGTTAGGGTTGCCAAAAGGCAGACAAATCTAGGGATTTACTATTCCCTGAAAAATAATTATATTCTTTGTATATTTTCCTACATTATTAGTTTTTATATAAAAAAATTTAATTACTAAGGCGATTTTCTTAAAAAAAATTTCTTGATTAACTTTAAAACTTCAACAATTGACGCTCTTATAAAATTCGAATAATTTTGGAAATTTTGGTATAACAAACAAAATTTAGAATCACACTCAAAATTTCAATATTCTTGAGATGTCTCTAAATGAAGCAGGCAAAAAAAAAAAAACCTATTCAGATTTAAAAATTAGTGTTTTTCAAAGATTTAAATGCTTCGAGTATGGTATTTCAGAAAACGTCGTTTTGGGTATTCCGAAATTTTTTTAAATTTTTATTAATCCCAGAATTTTGAAAGTGGCATCTCTACTGTATTAAGCTCGAGTTGATATGTAGTACAGAACTTGCATATTCGTTGCTTTTTTCATCACATTTAACTGGAAAATGTTTTTCTCCTCAAAAAAAACAACGACAGAAAGGCCTCATTGTCACTTGTTTACTAGTTTTTCTAAATGCACTTTTAAATTTTTTATTCTTGGTTGTATTATTTTTTCTTCTATTTCAATACAGTTTTATTTGAATGCTGACTGAGATTTGTAAGCAATATAAATGCTCGTAAAATGGCACAAATGATGAATGATGTTGTGTATCGTGTGTTGTTCTTGTTGTCGGTTATAAAACGAATGGGAAAAAAATTGACGTTAAAATGGGAACAACAAAAAAAAGAAGCTATCACAAATAAAAATCTGTGCTAAGGGTGCGATAAATGCGTGAACAATATATATAACAAAAATTTTTGTATGCAACAATATATATGGATGTCTATTTTCATCAATTTGACTGTTGTATGTATCTCTAAGTGTATGTTGTGTATACAGTTCCGTAATTTTTGAACAAGCTCAAATAAGTGAATGAAAAGGATGTACGGTATGAAAGCTAAAAAAAAAGACAACAACAAATTTGTATTACTTATGATGGATGTAAAATCAAAATGAAAAATCGATTGTTGAAGCAAGAAATTAGAAAATAAACAATTTGATTTTAGAGATTTCAAAGGAATTAGGGTTGAGTCTTTGGTGCTAAAGGGCATAAAATAATGTATGCAACTTTGGATATAACAATCAATACA
>OY821518.1:17718421-17765921 GCA_963682025.1 Cordilura impudica
ATTATTTCTACCAATAACACGAAAGGGTCCTTCGAAAGGAGGTTTAAGCCCTGAGATATTGAGAGCTTTAACATAAACATAATCACTTGTTGACAGATGTTTTGGAACAAATTGTTTGTCAACAACAGAAAAATAGTCGCGAAGTTTCCGTAAAGTTTCTTCGAACGGAACTTCAGTATCACCTTCAATTACCAGTTCTCCTTGTAGTCGAAGAGCTTGGCCATAAACTAGTTCTGCTGGAGAACATTTCAGATGTTCTTTTATTGAGGTTCGCAAACCCAATAGAACAAATGGTAACAATTCTGACCGTTTTATAGAGTTTGATGATGAAATCAAAGCGGATTTAAGTTGTCTATGGAATCGTTCGAGTATACCATTTGCCTGCGGATGGTAAGGTGAAGATGTATCCTGTGTGTCCCAAGTAATGATGTTAATTCTTTAAAAAGATTTGATGTAAATTGAGTGCCTTGATCAGCAGTGATTCTATTTGGTACAGCAGGGCGGAATATAGTTTTCAACAAATAGTTTTGCAACTGAACGTACACTAATATCACGCAAAGGGTAAGCATCTGGCCACCGTGAATATCTATCTATAATTGTCAGGATACACTTATAGCCATTTGAAACAGGGAGAGGACCAACTAAATCTATATGTATATGTTCAAAACGACGTTTTGAAATTTCAATAGTTTGAACTTTAGATTTTGCGTAACTGTTAATTTTGGAACTCTGACAATAGTGACAACTGGCAACACACTCATTTACATCTTTTCTCATTTTTAGCCAAAAATATTTTTAGTTGAATTAAATTTTTGGTTGATCTAGAGCCAGGATGGGATAAATAATGAATTTTATCAAAAATCAATTTTCGTAAACATGGTGGTAGATACGGTTTAGGAGATTTACTAGAAACTTCATCCCAAATTCATATTTGAGTATTAGGTATTGAAATTTCTTTTTAATTGAATTTGGTATTCGGTGAAGAAACGATCAATCTTAATGAATCATGCAACTTATGTTCATTATAAAGAGTCTCAATATTAATATCATGAGTTGTAATGAATCAACTTCTGGAATAAGAGATAACGAATGTGCAACGATGTTTTCTTTTCCGGACACATACTGAATATTGTTAGTAAATTGAGCTACATAATCAAGTTGTCTTGTTTGTCTAGGAGAACGTTTTGTTTTCGAATTTAATACAAATGTGAGAGGTTTTTGATCTGTATATACTATGAAATCACGACCTTCCAAAAACTGTCTAAAGTGTTTAATAGCTTTATATATTGCCAAAAGTTCTCTATCAAAAGTTAAAAATATTTCTGTTCCGCTGAAGTCAGTTTTTTGGAAAAATATGCTAATGGTTCTGTAATATCATTATTATCAACTTGTTGCAACACGGCACCTATAGCTTTATTAGATGCATCTACAGCCAAAGATAATCTACTATTTTCGTCGAAATGAGTCAACAAAGTATTTTTAGCAAAAAGATGTTTAACGTTATTGAAAGCATTATTTGATTCATCGTTCCAGATAAGTTTCTTCTCATCATTTTTATTTGCGGATGTAAGAATATTGTAAATTGGACTAAGTTCAGAGGCTAGGAATGGTACATAACGATGATAATAATTTACGATTCCTAAAAACTTTTGTAATTTAGAAACAGATGTAGGTCTTTCAAAATCTAAAATTGTTCTCACTCGATCTTCAGAAGGTTTAATGCCTTTCAGTTAAAAGTTCTATTAAAGCCCAGGTGAAAGGGTTTTGCAATATTCCAACTTTAATTCTAATACCAATTATAAAGATCAGTTTCTAATTTACGCATATCTGTTGAAAAGTAATAGTAATTTTGAACTTACAGATTAAAATGTACATCTGCCATATTTGGCCTATATTTGATGGCTTCTAATAAAACCTCCTCGGCTTCTTTGTAACGAGCCTGAGAACTAAGGACACTTCCTAAATTGCCAAGAGCTGTAAAAAGAAAACAAAAATAAATAAATATATTTATTATTAGAAAATAATATCTTCGGATAATCAATATTTAAGAAATATTTTAAATTTCAGATAACATGATTTTTTTTAGATACATTTTGATATAAAATCATTAGAAATATTTACCTTTAGGTGGATTTATTTGCACAGCACTACGATATAAACTCTCCTCGTCCCGCCAATCCAAATTACGTCTTATCGTTCTCGCGCTCAAAGCACTCAATACCAGACATAAGCTCAGTATAAGCATTTGCTGATTTCGGGGATTCTTGTGCGTTCGCAAGTGGTCCATTAGTTTACTGACACCAAATCCCACCAGCAAGCAAAAACCAATGCTGGGCAGGTAAAGCAAACGCTCTGCTACTACGAAACCCACATAGAAAAATAGATTTGTGGCGGGAAGAAATGGCAATGTTAGAAACGCCACTGCCATTAACAGTACACTAGCATTTGCACATTTTTGTGGCATATGGCACAGCATATAGTCATCCTGCAACGTTGTTGGCCACGTTGTTAAACATAAATTTCTATGTGATGATGTTGATGATTTTGATGACATTGATGATCCAGAACTACAGGTAGACGATGCACTACTGTCGGAACTTTTGTTGCTGGCTGTTGTTGAATTGCTACAGCTACTACTGCTGCGTGAATTGCGTGCCGCAACCACTGAAGCTATGGCCTTGTGCAAAGCATAGCTAAAGAGTTGTGGTGGCGTACCATTGGACGCTACACTGGAAGACATTAGCTGATGGCAACAACAGGCCGTATGATAGACATTCGTCGAACTTAACGTTAGTACATTGTTGTTATTGTTTAACACCCGACACGAGGTGGTATGATGATTAGAACTTAATTCTTGTTTACAATCGCTACAAATATGGCCGGTGGCAAGGCCCAATAGTTTATGTTTCAGATATGCTGTGGTACTGTTGATGGCTGAATTTCTTGAGTAGCTTGTGGTGGGGGGAGGAGGCGGAGGAGGAGCTGTAGGAGTATGATGAGATGTAGGTGCTATCATGTAGTAGGCTTGAGTGTGGTTGTCTGATGCTGCTGCATTTGAGGTTTGACACTGTACCTGTTTGCAATATTTTCGTTTAGTACGTGACTTACGCTGTGTCTGCGGTTGCAAATGATATTGTACACCCTGCACACTGCTACTGCCATTATATGACGACTGCTGTTGTTTGTTTTTCACATTTGTATACTGTTGCAGACGTTTGTGTCTGTTGTATAAAATACGAAAACTTTGCCAGGCAGTGTATGTTAATGTACCATAAAAACCTATACTCAACCAATTACGTCCATCCCATATGGTGGTGATGCGCGGAATAGCATTCATACCCCAATCAAAACTAAGCACTTGTGGATTCAGCAACAGTTTGAAATTGAATACCGGCAGGTAGACAAAAGTCAGAAAACGTGACCATATTGAGTTTGTTTTTGCAATGGGATTGTCTGCTGTTGAAAATAGGGTTTGGGGTCGTGGTATTACAGCCAGGCGACAATACACAGCGCCCAACAAAACTGAAGCTAGCACACACACAGATCGTAGACGGTGTTTGTCTTTTAAACCGCTCAAACCACGTGTCATATCAAATAAACCGCATATCACCAAGGCTGTTATGGCTGTTTCCTTAAAGAGCAAAGCTGCTATCGAGGAGAGTACGGTTAAACTTAAAGCCAACCATTGTAGCGGATCTCCTCTTTCGCGCCACGCTATATGACGCATGTATGTAAGAAAGGCTAATAGATAACAAACACAGGCTGCCAAATCGGCTCTACCCACAATTCCGGCGACAGCTTCTGTATGTATGGGGTGTGCAGCAAACAGAGCACCTGTTGCTACAACACCCCATATGGAGGAGAGAAAATGCCTCGCCACCTTTACAACTAGGCCTGTAGCCAGACAATGTAGTAAATTGTTCACTAAATGAAAGCCCCAAGGACTATAACCACTGAATAGAAAATTAAGTCTGAATGTGAGGACACTCAGCGGCCGGTAGGAGCCATGGGAGCCACTGTCTGTTAACGGTGTGCCCCAGTAGTCGTGTAGGAAGGCATTTTGCCAAGGCGCTGTGCCAGAGACATCTGTGTTGGCTAAAATAGCACGTCTGAAAAGAAAAGAAAATAGTTTGTGGTTTAGAATAAAAACAATATACAATTATTTACGATAAAATGAAAAAATTGGCTGCCTCCCATTGGGTGTCGAATATATTTTAAATAATTTGTATTCGTTTCTAATTAAAAAACAGTCCATTGTTTAAAACTCCATCGGTAAGAATTTAATTTTTTTTTTAGTAATTTAATATTAAAATTAAACTTGGATGTTAGAGTTTTTTTTTTTTAATTAATCAACACTCAGGGGATGCCCCTACAGATGCTGTGCATTGTGTTGATATCAGGAAAATAGGTTAAGGAGGAAAGAGGGAGTAGTGTGTTCATTTTTATTTTTTTTTTGCAGCGACAGACCAAAGCCTCTTGTGGGAATCGAACCCGCGACCCCCGCATGATAGGCGAGCACGCTACCTACTCACCTACCGGGGCGCTGAGTTAAGTAAAAATTCCGTCTTTCAGAACTTGTTAGAAAAAATATACGACATTTAGAAGTCTATAGTGATAATTAATACTAGCAGATTCCAGCCCTCGAATTTCGAGTGCACATTCTAGTAGATTTTATTTTTTCATTAAATAAAGACCCTAAAGGTATGCTAATCAATTAGAGCCAATTCACAAATCAACACAAAAAACAAACTCATTTTTATCACAAACACATTAACAAATTTAATAAACACACACATAGCATATTGTATAATTTTATGTATGTGTTAGTAGCAAATTTAAATGCAATTTACTCAAAATAAAGGGAAAAACTTCAAAATCTGTAAGCATACAAAACACTAAAAGGAAATAACTTTCAAATAATATACGATTGGTCTAAATCGGGATACAACGGTGGAACAAAACGTCGGTCACAAGAAATCGCCTAGCCTATTAATATTATAGATAATAAAGGTGTAATGTGTGTTTGTTTGTTGGGCAATTCCATATGTGACGGAATGACATTTTGAGTTGAAAAATTGAATTTGAGGCTATTTCACAAAGCTATTTTCAATTGAAAATTCATTCTTCAGTTTGAAAATGATTGTTAATGAGTTAGAGACTTAAAAAGAAAACTCAGAAACAATTTTTTTACTATTTTATTCTTTTATTTTTGAGTAATTTCTTATTGTTTGACGGAATGACATTTTTGCTACCACTACTCTGTCCTGGTATTAAAACCTAGGAACTTTTGTAAATTAAGAAGCTAGTCAGTTTTTAAATAAATTAATATTTTACATATGATATATAAGCAATATAAAATTATAATTCAGAGCTACTTAGCTATGATAGTGTTGAAGTTATTAACTGTCATTTGACGTAACGGAATGACTGTGACGGAATGACTAAAGCTTCTTAAACATGTATTAAAAGAAAATTTAATAAACAAATAAATTTTATAATTATTTTATAATCTAGAATACTTGTAAGAAATTACATTATGTAACTTGGAACACATTTTAGTATATTTTTAAACTTACTTCATATAAATGAAAAAAATTTTTTTTTCATCAAAGTTGACATTTTTATGGAATTGCCCTGTTTGTTTGTAGGAGGTAATATCCATAACTACTCAACTGATCTTCTTGAAATTTTCAAAGAGTCTTACTGCGAATATGAGAAGTGCTATAGGCTATACTCTTTTTTAAATATTTTGAGTGGGCGTGGCATCTCCCATACAAAGTAAATTTTTAAAATCATATGTATTGAGTACTATGATGGGGAGAGCTTTGCAAATTTGTGTGAGGTCACCTATTGTTAATATTAGTAGCTATGCCGGAAATCGGCGGGATCGGATAAGTGGGCGTGGCACTCCCACACAAAGTAAATATTAAATGTCATATATCTGGAGTACTGTATTAGTGAGAACCTTGGGACTATGCATGAGCCGGGTTACATCTAGTTATTTATAATTTGAAACTTACGAAATTTTATTACAAAAGTAAATTGGCTTCAGTCAAAAAAAAAAAAAAAAAAAAATAATCGAAAATAATGTCGATGGAATTCCACATTTTTATACCCAATTTAACTGTGTATTGAGGGTATAATGAGATTATGCCGATCAGAATCACTTTCTGAGTTTATTAGGTGTCCATTTGGCCGACCGTTTGCCCGTTTATCTGTCTGCCCGCTTGTCCGTCCGTCCATCTGTTAGTATGTCCGTCCATCTGTATGCCGGTGCGCTTATGTACTGGCTCGTGTGTGTGTCAATGTCAATCCTTACATTAAGCAACAGTTCGATTAAATGTGATCTATAAGTTTTTATCGACCATATCGACCATACGACATACGAAAGCTGTTCAAACTGGTGGGAGTTGGCGCATGTTGAGAGTTATACCCTATATTAATAACCAAAGCGAATAAAATCGCCTAAAGATCCAGATTATTATATATTTCGACTAAGTTCGGTATATTTGTGTATATTATATGCGCTAATCAGTAGTCGAATAGTTAAACCTGTTGGACTATTTTTAGTCATAGTCCCCATAAAAAGCTGCAATGAAATAACAAAAACATGTGAGTCCGATCACAAGGGAGACGTGTAAACATCTAGTAATTAAGGATTTTTTATGGCACTTTTTTAAAATCAAACAGAAAGCGTCATCTATGTATCACTTATAGCAAACAGCTGCAGGGGCCTTGCTAATACAAAAATATCTATTATTATTTATTATTGCAACCGGTTAATTTTGAATTTTTCGTTTTTCGTTTTTTATTTTTCATTTTTTATTTTTCATTTTTCATTTTCCATTTTGTATTTTCCATTTATGCATTTTTCTTTTCTTATTTTTCATTTTTCGGTTTTTATTTTTCATTTTTAATTTTTTTTTTCATTTTTAGTTTTTAATTTATTTTTAATTTTTTATTTGTCGTTTTTTATTTTTCATTTTACATTTAAAATTTTTCGTTTTTAATTTTTTATTTTCAATTTTTTATTTTTAAATTTTAATTTTTATTTTTCATTTTTCACGTTTCATTTTTAGCTTTTCATTATTAATATTTAATTTTTCATTTTTCGGTTTTTATTTTTCAGTTTTCATTTTTTTTTTTTTCATATATAATTTTTAATTTTTTATTTAAAATTTTTTATTTTTCAT
Organism: Cordilura impudica; assembly: GCA_963682025.1. Lineage (NCBI taxonomy): Eukaryota > Metazoa > Arthropoda > Insecta > Diptera > Scathophagidae > Cordilura > Cordilura impudica. The sequence continues at coordinate 17,725,615 of OY821518.1, forward strand.
TTTACATATTCAATTTTTCTTTTTAAATTTTTTATTCTTAATTTTTATTTTTTGTATTTCGTTTTTCTTTTTTATACCCTATACCACTATGTGGTTTGGGTATAATGACTTTGTTCTGCTGTTTATAACTACCAAAAATATTTGACCTAGACCCATATTTTATTATACCGATCGAATCAGAATCACTATCTGATTCGATTTAACGATGTCCGTCCGTCCGTCTGTGTGTCCATGTAAAGTTTGTAATCAAACTGCAGGTCGCAAAAATGAATATATTTTGATGAAATTTGGTATTTAATCTTTTATCGGCCATGGGATGAACGCTGTTGACATTGGTGAGAATCGATCCATGTTCAGACCTAGCCCCCATACAAATGACCCCTATGAAATCGACATAAATTTCCATAAGATCCAAATTGTCATATAGATCTTACTCGAATTGTGTTTGTATGCGTTTATTACATCCATTAATGAGTAGTCCAAAAATGATCCCTTTGACCCCCTATAGAGCTGCTTCTCGATCTTCACTTAAATCTATTTTAAAAAACAAAAATATTGCACTGATTTTTCTCAAATTTTGTTTGTATATATTTTTGCAAAATACAAGAGACTTTACCAAACATGGTCAGGGCCTAGTCCGCATATAGATATAGCATCCGATATGATCTTTTTCATATCTGCAGCCGAAAAAATTTATAAAAATCCCACTCAAATTTGTTTTATGCTTATTTTTTATATCCCGTTAGTTGGGCCTGAGAGATAGGGTCTCTAAACGCATGGTATAGGGTATCGTATAGTCGGTCTAAACCGACTATACTTTTTTTACTTGTTTATTTTTAATTTTTTATTTTTTGTATTTCGTTTTTCTTTTTTATTTTTTAATTTTTATTTTTCATTTATCATATTAAATTTTTCTTTTTTATTTTTTTTATTCTTCATTTTTTATTTTTTGTTTTTCGTTTTCCATTTTTTATTTTTTAATTTTTATTTTTAATTTTTTATTTTCCATTTTTTATTTTTTATTTTTCATTTTTAATTTTTCGTTTTTCATTTTTTATTTTTCATTTTTCGTTTTTCATTTTTTATTTTTCATTTTTCATTTTCAAACAGGTTATTACATACATATCATAATTTTTTCACCAATACAATCATAAGTAACACCTATTTTGTTTTACGCCTCATGTTACCGCCCTGTGCAGATGTTTACACATCAAAAAATATTGCATCAATTTTTTTTTTTTTCAAATTTGATTCATAAATGCTTTTGAGAAAAGTCAGACATCTTACTAAATATGGTCTCGATCGTTCAATTTTTAGCCTAGTCTCCATATATCATATCATATATCATATGATATCATATATGAAGTTTTTCATATCTGCTTGCCGCAAACTAATAACAATATTTTATGCTTATTTTCTATGCCCAGTTATGGACTCAGCAAATGAAAATGACTTCCATATACATCTAAACAATTTTGTAGACCTTGCTGCCCTTGATTGAAGTTTGAGTCTTATGGGGAGTTTTTTAAAATAAAAATCTTCACTTATTTAGGTCGGATATTTTGTATCAGTCAAGAAGTTGATTGCTATATATAATGAAATCCTTGAACTCATTAGTCAATATTTGTAATGGTATTTCAGTTATTCGCTATTACGTAATTCAACTGAGAAAAGACTAATTCTATTTTACAGTAATTCATTTAAATATTATTCGTTCGATCTTATGGTGGCTTTTATTCCTAAACTAGGATAACAAAAAGTTTCGAAAATTCTTGAAACATTGTTTATTTAACACTACGTGGTCAAGATATAATGAGTTTTTGCAGATGTTTGTAAGTGCCAGAAATACTAGACTTATTATAGTGTCATTTTCTTGGTCGATTTAACGATGACCATCCATCCATCTGTCTGTAAGTCCATTTAAACTTTCTACAAATATAATTTCTAGAAATTCGGCATATATACTTCTGTTAGTTATACGACGACCAGTATTGAAATTGGGATCGACTTAAATTGATTTAAGCTTTAGAATATAATATTGATCAAGGCCACAGTTTGATTTTAGGATTGTTTATATCACCCATTATTTAATTATTTTATTTTATTTTATTTCATATTTATTGCAATTCAAATTGTAATAAGCCATAAAGTTAAAGCACTGGCGACTTAGGCTATCGCCTTAGCACCCATTAATATGTAGTCCAAAAATTAACATTAACTTCCTGGTCTTCATATAAATCTTAAAAAAAAAAAAAAAAACAAAAATAACGTGTTGCTTAATTTTGTTTAAGGGTTAGGTCGACGACGTGAGCTAAGTGTGGTGAGTGTAAGTGTATGGGATACGGGTTTCATAGGAAGGGTGTTTGCAGGCAGTGATTGATAATGGTTGGGAGGGGATGTGGGAGACAAATCACCGTGTTTCCCCTCTGAAATGTTCAATGTTTGTTTTTGTTGTTGTTCATTGATTTTTTGATACTTTTATTATTTGGTCTTGTCCCTGGGCTGTAGTGCTGCGTTGGAGCCTGACCCGTTGCTTAATGGAGCTATCTGTAAACATCACTACAGAGCCTGGGGCATGTAACAATATAAAAATAATATCTGGCCACAAATTCATAAAAATATCATTAAAATTTGATTTGTGTTTATTTTCTATATCACGAGTTCAGTTAGACTGAAGACCCTCTTATATGGCATCATATAGTTGGTTTAAAACAACCAAAGCTTTTTTATTTGGCTGTAATTCATAGCACATAGGGTGACTTCCAAAATTGTTCATAAAAACATAGAAATTAGAATTTCTTTCAATAAAAGTTGTTTATAACAACAAATTATTAATCTTTTTTCGGCATACTACTTATTAAATTTCGTAAAATTAACCTATCCATTTTGGATCATTCCGCATTCACCACTGCCCAAAGCTCATCTAAATTTTTTAGAACTGAACTTCTGGTTATAATTTTCTTTTTTTAAATATTTAATAAATTTTCTATTGGATTGCGGTCCGGGGATTGTGGAAGCATACACATAATATTATTCTTCTAAAGCCACTTAATGATCACCTTGGCTTTATGCTTAGGATTATTATCCTGTATAAAAAGGGTGTCGCCTGGTTCAAAATCAAAACATTCGAGGCTAGGCAGTGTAGGAAGTCGTGTTTAAAATATAACTGAACTCGAACCTGTTTATTGTACATGTTGTGTTTTTTCTTACTACACGAGCCACAACACGACTTAAAATATAACTGAACTCGAACCTGTTTATTGTACATGTTCTGTGTTTTTTTTTCACTACACGTACCAGAACATGAACTTCAAATAAAGCAACACTCAAAAATGTGTGCTTTATGTGTGATTGAAACAAAAAGTATGTGATACAAAAATGTTCGTGTAAATAACGAAATATTAAAACGAACACAGTCATGGTTGTGTTGGGCACCGAAGAAAATTTAAAAACAAACATAATTGGTATGAAAATAAAAATATGTGTGTGTTGGTCTAAGTTATGTTTGTTTACATATATGTACGAGTTTTTTATTCAGTGTGTGTTTTTTTCTGAACTCTGGTAAAAACTAAAATTTGTGCATATGCTAAGAATTGAAAAATAAATTAAAGAAACAAAATCCAATGCTTAAAGGGAGTGAAATAAAAATTGTTAGAATGTATGAATTTAAAAGGAACAATAGAACAATCTATAACGTTAAATGTAATCTGGATGTCGAATCATACAAAAATGTGATAGCGACACAAAGAATTAATATAGGATGGGAGAAATGCAGAGTGTTCGATGGAACCGAAATACTGCAATGTTTTAAATATAAAGGGTATAATCACAAACACAGCGAGTGTAAAAATGATGAAGTATGTCTGAGATGCCACGGAAACCATAAAACCAATGTATGTGATGAAGAAGATATCAAAAAATGTATAAATTGTGTTAAAATAAATAAAAAGCTAAACTTAGGCCTGGAAGAAAATCATTATACAATGGATAAAAAATGCTCCGTTTACCAAAATAAACTTACTATTAAAAAAAGAAGAATTGGTTTAAATTCCTAACAACCAAAGCACATTCGAGGAATATATACAAATACACAAGGTCTGATTAACAACTATAACCAATTGGAAATAATAGTGGCAATCGAAAATCCAGATTTCATTATACTGACTGAAACCCACATGACTGAAGAAATTGATGAAAAAGAGATAGAACTTCAAGGATATAAACATACAAGTACATTTTCCAACTCGACAAGAACTGGTGGTGTGATAAGCTACTTTAAAAATCAATGGACTATAACAAGCCTTTTCGAAAAAGTAAATAACTCAAAATACTGGATAAATGTGTGTACAGCTAAATACAAAAAAATATTTTTCATATTAATGGCAGTATATAGATCACCAAATTGTAGGCAAATTGAATTTTTGGAAGCATTTGAAGAAACTTTAGAAGAACTGGATGAACAGAACTGTGAAATATTAATAGCAGGAGACTTCAACATAGACTGGTGCAAAGAAGGAACATACCAAAGCAAAATGGAGAGTATTCTAAATGATAACGGTCTTACACAAATTGTTTCGGAATATACAAGTATAACAGCAAATTCTAGAACATTAATTGATTACATCATAACGAACAACAAAAAAAAAAACAGTAAAAAATAATAATAAAAATAAGATAGCAGATCATGAATCAATAGATATAATAAGAGACTTTAATAACGAAAATGATGAACAAGTTCATACCAAAGAAATTGAAATATTTAAATATAATAAAAGTGTATTTTACCGAGAATTAATCCAAAGAATAACTAGAAATACAAATGACATTTTAAATAATAATGTTATTTTTTTGACTCGTGTCTAGAAAACACTATAAAAAACAATTTACATATAAAAAAGTAATAAAAGAAAATAATAACACTAGCAAATGGTTTAATAATGATCTGAAAATTCTCAAAAGACAAAAAATTTTTAAATATCAAACGGCAAAAACTGAAAATACTATTGCAGCATGGAATGATTATAAGGAAATAAGAAATATATACAAAACAAGAATTAATAAAGAAAAAGACAAATATGTTAATAATAAAATAAGCAATACCAAAGACCAAAAACAGATGTGGAAGGCAATTAAAAGCTTATTTAGTACTTAAAAAAAACAAAAATGTGATTCAATCTGTGATATTTAACCAAATAGAATATAAGGAGAACTATCAAATAGCATATCATTTTAACCAATATTTTGTCCATAGTATTAAGTCAATTAGAGATAAAATAGAATATGTGCAATACGTTAACCAAATACCTACGATAAACCATAAATTTAAATTCCGTGCAATTACAATACAAGAAATAAAAAGTATATGCAAAGACCTAAAAAACAAACCTGACTAAAATAATGTATCACCAAAAATAATAATAGATAACTAAATTTAATAAAAATCACTAGAAACTGGAATTTTCCCCGATAACTGGAAAGAATCAATGGTAACGCCAACTGAAAAAATTGCTAAAACAAAAATGTGAAGAGTTTCGCCCAATAAAAAAAAAAATTATAGAAAAAGTTGTAAAAGAACAATTGGAAAACTATATGGAAACAAACAACTTCTTTTCAAAATACCAATCTGGTTTTCGTAGGAAATTTTCGTGCGAAACAGCAGTTAATTACGTTATAAATCGTTGGAAATTAGTAGAGAAAAATAAAAAAATCGCGGCTGTATTCTTGGATTTTAAACGGGCTTTTGAAACAATAGATAGAAACATATTAATACAAAAACTAAATATGTACGGTATCACAGAAAACGAATTGGAATGGTTTAAATCATATCTCACACATAGAAGACAAATCACAAAAGTTAATGGGGTTAAATCAGATCTGATAAGCAATGGATTCGGAGTGCCACAAGGTTCAATACTGGGAGCACTATTATTTATTATTTACATAAATGATATGCCAAACATTATAAACAAATGTGAAATAGTACTATATGCAGATGATACTTTAATTTTTACAGAAGCAAGTACAAATGAACAAGGTTACGTGAACTTAGCAGAAGACATGAAAACTATAAATAACTGGTTAAAAATGAATAAACTAAAACTAAATGAGAATAAAACAAAACTACTGGAAATTAACATGAAAAGCGAATCAGTATTTAAAATAAATAACGAAATAATAGAAAAAGTCGATAGTATAAAATATCTTGGGTTTATAATAGATAAAGAATTAAAACTAAAAAAACATATAGAATTTATATGTAAAAAAATCGGCAAGAAAATTGGATTTTTTAAAAGAATAAGGAACAAAGTTTCAATAATAACAGCTATAAATATATATAACACAGTGATAAAATCAAATTTTGAGTTTGGTTCAACAATTTTATATACATGCTGCAATAAAACAATGCGTACAATATTAAGATGCAACAAATATACACCAATACAACACATGCTAGATACATTAAAATGGCTCAACATTCGACAAAGACTGGAATTAAACACGATAAACTTTATACAAAAAATGAAATTGGAAAATGCACCGGAATATTTAATGGAGCAGTTAACATACGTTGGGGAAATACAGCCATATGGCCTTAGAAATACGGGTAATTTCAGACTGATGAGAGTAACAACAAGTGCGATGCAAAAATCCCTATTTTTTAAAGGACTTCAAATATATAATAGCCTACCAATTTATATTGAAAATGAGAGGAATTTTAATGTTTTTAAAAGAAATATTTTTAGATATGTAAGAAATAATATGCAATAGATCCTTAGGATATTTATATTCATTTGTAAAACATCTTCAGAGAAATGAAAAGTATTTTAAATACTACTAATAAATTAAATAAAATAATAAAAGGAGGTGCAAATTTCATTCCAATCGGAAGACATCGGCTGCATAAGCTGGGTCACTTGACATGAAACGCCCCATATTCAAAATCCTTAAAATAAAATATAATTAATTTTAAATTGTTTGATATTTTGTATTTAATGCAACTACATGCATCCACAAAAATTTTGCGGTGACGGTATAAATTACGGAACAATTCAATTGTTTTTCAGCCAGTGACGCTGGAAATGTTACGAGTACACCAACAAACCTAAAAAAAATAACATCAACTAATGTATCATTTCTTGAGCACTTTATAATTGTTCTAAAACAAAAAAATATATTTTTGTGAACATTTTTGGAAGTTACTGTATGTCAATTAAGGCCGTATTGAGATTTGATAAGTAAAAAAGCAGCTCCAATCAAGGGTACTAGATTTCGCCTTGAAGGGAGAATCTACTTCAAAAATATTGGTATTAAATTTTTTTAAAATTTGGTATACGCAACTACGCATTAACGATGCCAACTTGGCGCTTTTTACGCTAGATATAGTTCTTTTGGCTCCACTTAAAAAAAATACCAAATTTTCACATATATTATAATTTCTTTTACTGAAATACACTTAAAAGTAACATCAAATCCCGGCTTTTATTGTCATTCTAATTTAGCGCCTTTTAGCTTGCAAAAAGATGAAATCACTGTACCCAATACCCGTTGGTTAAAAAAGAAGATTAAAGATTGAATAATATTGAAAATTTGTATCTTTTTTAAAATTTTGTGATCAAAAAAAATAGTGCTGACAGGAACAATGGAGCGAAGTCGGTATCGGACTTAAAGTTGGCTTATAAATATCTAGTATTATATATATACTAGCAGATTTCAGCCCTCGAAATTCAAGCGTAAATTCTAGGAAAATTTATTTTATCGTTAAATAATACCGTAAAAGTATGCTAATCAATTACAGCCAATTCACAAATCAACAAAAAATCCAAATTCATTTTTATTACAAACACATTAACAAATTTAATAAACACACACATATCATTGTATAACACTGTGGAGCAAATTCAGGTTAGCAAAAGTTAGGTCGATTCTGAGAGTGAGGGGTTAAAAAAGAGGCTAAATTAGAAGACCCGTATCGCGGCGTTTGTTTATGTTAGTTGGAATTTTTTTTTTAATCGACCTTCGAACTCTGTAGTCAAATGCCGATTTTCAGCATATTGTTTATATGGTTTTTTGGCTATAACTCGTCGACTAATTGATATTTTTTCAGTCTGTAAAAGCCAAATTATTGCTAGAGACCTGTTCAATAATCAAAATTTTTAAAAAAATTGATTTAGAAAATTTGCTTTATGCAAAATATTGGAAAAATAATTTTTTTTTTGATGTTTATTGAAAATATTTTCCACAAAACTAAGTCTTTTTTGCTCTCTGTTTGATATATAATTTGCTTCTCAGTTTCTTCAATAAATTTCATTTGAAAAGACAATGATCTAAGTCGATAATTTGCATTAAAAATCCCAAAACCATTAAATAAATAGCGATTTAGCTAGAAGTAATTAAAAAGGGAAGTTCCAAGAATTAGGAATTAGTAAAACAACTTTTTTGTTTTCAACCACCGCACAGGGAGCGATTTTTTTATTTCGTACAAGCGAACTAATTTCAAAAATGAAGAATCCAGTACAGACAGCATAACTGAAATAGTCGCATTGGACAGAAATGGCCTAAAGACAATAGGCTACACGAAAGTCTTGTTCCTGAAATGAAAATGTTGTTGCCGTTGCTCCACATTAAACTTTGCATTGCTAAAAATTTTTTGAAATGTGTCGCCAAAAGACCAGCAGTAGTCAACCGCTTAAGAGACATTTTCCGAAGACTAAGTAATGCCAAGATTCAGGAAGGGGTTGCTAATGGTCCCGATATACGGAAACGAATGAGTCGTCAAGATTTTGACCAAGTTCTGACAGGCCGAGAATTAAATGCATGGCTCGCAGTGAAAGCAGTCATTAAAGGACTTTTGGGTAAAGAACGCAAATACAACTACAGGCAATCTGTTGCAAACATGTTGGCAGCTTTCGATGAAATTGGGGTCAATATGTCGTACAAAATTCATCTCTTCCATCAGCATCTTGATCAACTCGCTCAACAGTTGCCAACTGAATCTGATGAGCAAGGCGAACGTTATCTCCAAACTGCGCTTCCATTTAAAATAAGGTAACTATAGAGTGTGCATATTTTGAATTCCCAGATTTTTCTAATATCTTTGTCAGAGTGCACAATTTAAGCATGTTAACGATTGAAAACTATTTTCGTTTCAGGTACAGAGGAAAGAAATCTCCAGATGCAATACTCGCTGAAATTTGTTGGTGGTATAAAAATACCTTTGAAGAAGAGGAAAACGAGGAAAAAAGGAAGAAAGGCAAGACAAAGATGAAAAACCAGAATATCTGTTGGACGAAATTAACGACCTTTCTGATGATGATGACGATGACCAAGATATTAGAGAGAGCAGTGATGTTGATCCACAGCCGCCTGCTAAACGGCAGCTGGTCAAATCATTAATTTAATTTATTTAATTTTTTTACTTAAAACTTTTCATAACTAACATTTCAAAAATATATTTTTTTCCATATTTTTATAATTTCATTTTCAATGTTTCTTCAAAACCAACACTGAACAAAATTGGTACAAAAAAAATGAGAAGTAAATTAATATTAAGCTGGAAAACGCAAGTTTTGTATTATGATTGTTTTCTTTTTAAATTAAATTTATTGAAGAAACTGATCAAACAGAAAGCAAAAAAGACTTAGTTTTGTGGAAAATATTTTCAAAAAGCATGAAAAAAATTTTTTTTCCAACATTTTGCTTCATAAGCAAAATTTTTTAAAAAATTTTGTTGCTTGCACAGGTCTCTAGCAATAATTTGGCTTTTACAGGTTGAAAAATATCAATTTGTCGACGAGTTATAGCCAAAAAACCATATAAACAATATGCTGAAAATCGGCATTTGACTGCAAAGTTTGAAGGTCGATTAAAAAAAAAATTCGAACTAATATAAACAAACGCCGCGATACGGGTCTTCTAATTTAGCCTCTATTTTCAGCCCTCACTTTCAGAATCGACCTAACTTTTGCAAACCTGAATTTGTTCCACAGTGTAATTTTATGTATGTGTTAGTAGCAACTTTAAATGTAATTTACTCAAAATAAGGAAAAAAAAATTTTAATCTGTAAATCTGCAAAACGGCTAAAAAGAAATACCTTTCAAATAATCGGGATAAAACGGTAGAACAAAACATCACAAGAAATCGCCTAGCCTATTTAATTTCACTTATAGCCGAAGTGCAATTCGAACATTTGCTATTTTCAAAATATTTCCTAGTATTCTTAAACGATTTTTATACCCTATACCACTATGTGGTTTGGGTATAATGACTTTGTGCTGCTGTTTGTAACAACCAAAAATATTCGTCCTAGACCCATCTTTAATTATACTGATCGACTCAGAATCACTTTTTGAGTCGAAATAGCAATGTCCGTCCGTCCGTCCGTCCGTCCGTCCGTCCGTCCGTCTGTGTGTCCATGTAAAGCTTGTAATCAAACTACAGGTCGCACATATGAATATATTTTGATGAAATTTGGTATATAAGCTTCTATCGGCCATGGGATGAACGCTATTGAAATTGGTGAGAATCGGTCCATGTTCAGACCTAGCCCCATACAAATGACCCCTATGAAATCGACATAAATTGCCATAAGTTCCAAATTATCATATAGATCTCAGTCAAATTGGGTTTGAATGTGTTTATTACATCCATTAATCAGTAGATCAAAAATACTCCCTATAGAAAAATTCTTAGTCATAGGCCCCATATAGAGCTGCTTCCCGATCTTCCCTTAAATCTATCAAAAAACGAAAATATTTCACAGATTTTTCTCAAATTTGGTTTGTATATATTTTTTCGGTCCATTTTTCGACCTAGTCCCCATATAAATATAGTATCCGATATGAACTTTTTCATATCTGCAGCGAAAAAAATTAGTAAAAATGCCACTCAAATTTCGTTTATGCTTATTTGCTATATCCAATTAGTTGGACCGAAGGGATAGGGTCTCTTAACCATGGTATAGGGTATCGTATAGTCGGGCTAGACCGACTATAATTTGCTTACTTGTTTTTTTTTGCTTACTGGAAAAAAATTCTGTTGAAGGGTCCACTTATATATAAAAATGACAAAATTCTATTCGTTGCTGAGGTCAGATCCTTAAATATTTAAAAGTATTTGACCTCAACTTGTTGATGACGCCTTATCATAAATTAGTTTGTCTTCAACTTGGTTTGTCTCCCTCCATTTCCAATGCTTTTTTTTTACACAAATTATGACACAAACAAATGACAACATTCAGTATTAATTAAAATGTTTAGACGCCAGTTTGGCTTGTTATATCGTGGACGAGTGTGTGTGCGTGTATATGTGTATGTGTGTGTGTGTGTGTGTCACAGTATTAAAGTCCAAGTGAGTTTCTGTGAAATTCATAGGATAATGGTCCCTGGAGAGCAATTTAATTTCCTTTTGATGATGTTTGTTAACTAGAAGCGACAGAAATAAGCACATTAATTGCCAAACGAAACTCTAAACTTCCATGGCACCTGACAGTTATACACAGCTACGAAAACATATTCGTACGTACACTACCAACAACCAACAAACAAGCATAAATTTATCTATTCTTACTTTAACTATCTAGACAATAAAATTGTCTACCTTAACGAGTGAATGTGTAAACCTGTATCAAGCAAGTTAAGAAAGTCATTTTGTGAAACATGGCTAAACAACCTCATCTCCCAAACGGGCGCAAGTAGCTACAACTATAATTGGAGAAGAACAGCTAAAATTTAATACTGTTTCCAGTATCTCTAGCTCCATCTCTCTCTCTTTCCCTCTCTCTATCTCGCTCTCTCTCTCTCTCTCTCTCTTTCTGTGTGGCTGTCTGTTTGTCTTGTATTGCAACAGTTTACTTTAGTTGATTAATTGTCGATTTGTTAGAAAGTTTTCTACATCTTGCGTGTTTCCGACACTGCTACTGCCTATACGAGTTGATTCTTTGGTAAAGAAGGGAAAAAAAAGTTTTGAATACGAACCAGAGAACAAGAAGAGGGTGTCCGTTTAACAACAATTATTCACTTATTGCGTAACAAACTTTTAGACTTTTGCTATTACTACCACCTGGCGCCAAACATGAATAACACCACCGTCACACCACCGTATAAAACACCTGCCGTTCAGAGTACATTTTCGTACAACAACAATCTGACATACATCTGATATTGAGTTCTTGGCCATAAAGCTGCTGTTACTAATTAAATGCTGTTGTTTCCTTTAGTTCGGTTCGTTTAGTCACTACACCGTTACATAATCGTAATGTTTACTGAATATAGCGTAGCAGATTAATAACATATAATTAACCCTCTAAGATGACAATTATTTCTTAAAAAATTTTAAATTTAAAAATGAATTGTATTTATTATTTTTTTATTTAAAATGATTTGAGGAATTTAAAAGAAAAATCTGCCACATTAAAATTTTTTTTTTTAAATAAAAACTATTTTTAATATCCATTCGGTTATGGTATTAGAGAGTTAAAAGTCTCATGTTAAATTTCTCACCTTCTTTTGTGTGCGTATTTGTTATAGTTGTGCTTTAATGCTTGCGTTTATTGAAACCGGAAATATTTCAGTAGTTTAGTTTAAATTGGTAACTTTATGCCTTATTTATTTTGAAATATTGTAAAGAACTGTATGTCAGAATTATAATTTATGGCAAACGTTTTAAATTTTATTAAAAAAGAAAAGAAAACGGAAATAAATAATAAAACCAGGATACCCAGTTATTGATTTTGTTTTACGGAAGTGCTGTCGTATTTTTTTTATTGAACAAAATTTAATAAAAAAAGTGAAATTTATATTATGTTATAACAGCTGGAGTTTCGTTGTGGGTTTATAGACCTTTTAAACTCAAGTAAGTTAAGTGGGTGTGTTGTTGCTGTGTTATATGAAATGGTAACATGTTATGAAACGGTAAAAGGGTATTGAATTGTTTCATTAAATGTAAACTACGATTTGGTTATTATTCTATAAAATATAACAAAATTTGTTCTCAATAATGTGAGTTGCCTATAAAATTGCCGGAATGACCAAAAAGGACCATGAACAATTTTTATATTTGTGACAGATTTTTACAACAAAAAAATATTTTATATATTAAAAGAATTTATGAAAACTAAAGTCAGTCCGTCTGGCCGTTCTATCCGGCCGATTTTCTTCATTTTTTTAAATGAAAGTTATTTAAAAACAGATATGTCATCAAGCATTGGAATTTACTAAACTCCCACCTTACTCAAGTTATAACTTTTTCAAGATTTTTTCATTATTTTCCTTCACACAAACCTCTATAACTAGTCCAAGAATACTCAGTGGATCAAGCTCTTTCTTTTGAGCTATTAACTGTTTAAATTCGTTGGGTTTGAGGAAAGTTATGCGTGGACAATCAACTTTACTTTTACTGTACTCTTGGCATATTTTGGCATTGCTGTACGTTAAATTCTATTGGCAAATTTTGGTATTATATTATAAAAATATAATAAAAAATATGCTGCGGAGCGGCAGGGGTCCTCTAGTAATTTTTTAAAAGAGTCTCTTTTTTTTTAAAGCAAACTGTAAGAAAAAATAAGCCAATTAAAAAAACTCTATAAAAAATTTGCTCTCTGGTAGCATATTTAATGTGTAAAAAGTGTAATGTATAGAATATACAAACCAGACCTCACATATGTCAGCTTTTAGGAAACTGAGAATAATAGAAATTAGAAGTATAAAATGCACAAATAATATAAAAATTTTAGAATAGCTATTGGTGTACTTGTTAATAATGTGTTTTCTGAGATTAACACGATGAGATTAACATTAAGATTAACTTGAGATTAAAAGCTGTATGGTATTAAACTGATTTTAAACAACACTGCTCATTGGCCGCATTAAGTAGAAAAATTTCATATCGAAATAATCTAATCAATTATAGCGGCCAAAATTATTACAATGTTTCATATAATCACTGATGAAGGCTTAATGCCAGAATCCAATCTGATTAAGAGAACAGAGTAGCTATGATTTTTAGAAATATATGGTGTCTTATTACACACCAATAAAAGCAAAATTAAAATTTGCATATTAATTTTTAGTAGCAGATTCTAGCACTCGAAATTCGAGTGCAATTTCTAGGCAGTTTAATTTTTGAACTTAGCCAATTCACAAACCAACACTTTTATCGTTTATTATTACGAATGAAGATAACAAACTCATTTACAAACATATTAACAAATTTAATAAAACACACATAGTAACGGGTGATTTTTTTGAGGTTAGGATTTTCATGCATTAGTATTTGACAGATCACGTGGGATTTCAGACATGGTGTCAAAGAGAAAGATGCTCAGTATGCTTTGACATTTCATCATGAATAGACTTACTAACGAGCAACGCTTGCAAATCATTGAATTTTATTACCAAAATCAGTGTTCGGTTCGAAATGTGTTTCGCGCTTTACGTCCGATTTATGGTCTACATAATCGACCAAGTGAGCAAACAATTAATGCGATTGTGACCAAGTTTCGCACTCAGTTTACTTTATTGGACATTAAACCAACCACACGAATGCGTACAGTGCGTACAGAAGAGAATATTGCGTCTGTTTCTGAGAGTGTTACTGAAGACCGTGAAATGTCGATTCGTCGCCGTTCGCAGCAATTGGGTTTGTGTTATTCGACCACATGGAAGATTTTACGCAAAGATCTTGGTGTAAAACCGTATAAAATACAGCTCGTGCAAGAACTGAAGCCGAACGATCTGCCACAACGTCTAATTTTCGGTGAATGGGCCCTAGAAAAGTTGGCAGAAAATCTGCTTTTTTATCGACAAATTTTGTTCAGCGATGAGGCTCATTTCTGGTTGAATGGCTTCGTAAATAAGCAAAATTGCCGTATTTGGAGTGAAGAGCAACCAGAAGCCGTTCAAGAACTGCCCATGCATCCCGAAAAATGCACTGTTTGGTGTGGTTTGTACGCTGGTGGAATCATTGGACCGTATTTTTTCAAAGATGCTGTTGGACGCAACGTTACGGTGAATGGCGATCGCTATCGTTCGATGCTAACAAACTTTTTGTTGCCAAAAATGGAAGAACTGAACTTGGTTGACATGTGGTTTCAACAAGATGGCGCTACATGCCACACAGCTCGCGATTCTATGGCCATTTTGAGGGAAAACTTCGGAGAACAATTCATCTCAAGAAATGGACCGGTAAGTTGGCCACCAAGATCATGCGATTTGACGCCTTTAGACTATTTTTTGTGGGGCTACGTCAAGTCTAAAGTCTACAGAAATAAGCCAGCAACTATTCCAGCTTTGGAAGACAACATTTCCGAAGAAATTCGGGCTATTCCGGCCGAAATGCTCGAAAAAGTTGCCCAAAATTGGACTTTCCGAATGGACCACCTAAGACGCAGCCGCGGTCAACATTTAAATGAAATTATCTTCAAAAAGTAAATGTCATGGACCAATCTAACGTTTCAAATAAAGAACCGATGAGATTTTGCAAATTTTATGCGTTTTTTTTTAAAAAAAAGTTATCAAGCTCTTAAAAAATCACCCGTTATATGTACAATTTTATGTATGTGTAAGTAGCAACTTTAAATGCAATTTACTTAAAATAAAGGAAAAAATTTACAAATCTGTAAATCTGCAAAACTGCTAAAAAGAAATACCTTTCAAATAATAAACGTTTGGTCTAAGTCGGAATAAAACGGTAGAACAAAACTTCAGTCACAAGAAATCGCCTAGCCTATTAATATTATAGATAACCTATACCACTATGTGATTTGGGTATAATGACTTTGTGCTGCTGCTTGTAACTACCAAAAATATTTGACCGAGACCCATATTTATTATACCGATTGACTCAGAATAACTTTCTGGGCCGACATAGCGATGTCCGTCCGTCCGTCTGGCCGTCTGTGTGTCCATATAAAACTTGTAATCAAACTTCAGGTCGCAAATATGAATATGTTTGAATGAAATTTGGTAGTTAAGCTTTTATTGGCCATAGGATGAACGCCATTGAAATTGGTGAATTTCGGTGCATGTTCAGACCTAGTCCCCATACAAGTGACCCTTTTGAAATCGACATAAATTGCAATAAAATCCAAATTATCACATAGGACTCAGCCAAATTGGGTTTGTATGTGTTTATTATATCCATTAATCAGTAGTGCAAAACTAATTCCTATAGGACAATTCTTAGTCATAGGTCCCTTATAGAGCTGCTTCCCGATCCTCACTTAAAATTAAAAAAACAAAAATAACACAGATAAGATATTTCTCAAATTTGATTTGTATATGTTTATTCAAAATATAAGTGACTTAACCAAATATGGTCAGGATCGGTCCATTTTCGACCTAGTCCCCATATAAATATGGCAACCGATATGAACTTTTTCATATCTGCAGCAAAAAAATTTATAAAAATGCAACTCAAATTTGGTTTATGCTTATTTTTTATATCCAATTAGTTGGACCGAAGAGATAGGGTCTCTAAACCATGGTATAGGGTATCGCATGGTCGGTCTAGACCGACTATAATTTTCTTACTTGTTAAATTTAAAATATATATATGGATCAATTTCAATCAAAACGTGCACGAATATATATATATATATTTTTTTTTTTTTTTAAATTTTCTTAAATTTTTCAGATAGAGTACTCGATTTACGGGCAGATTGTTGAAGAATACAAAGTCGCTTTTGGGCTCCGTAAAAAATTTAGTTTTTTCAGAGGTTTTGTTAAGAAATAACAAAATATCTGTCTTGAACGTCACAAAGCCAAGATACATGATCATCATCATACAAATCATTTTAAATGTAAGGATATTTAAAATAAAACCTTTCTGCAATGTCGGAGAAGCTGTCTTTCTAATGATTGTGTTTCTAAAAATTGCCATTTGACTAATAAAAAAATCATGTGAGTCCGATCACAAGGGAGACGTGTAAACATCTAGTAATTAAAGATTTTCTTATGGCACTTTTTTAGAATCAAACAGAACGCGTCATCTACGTATCACTTATAGCACTTATTATTTATTATTTCAACTGGTCAATTTTCCATTTTTCGATTTTTATTTTTAATTTTTCATTTTTCATTTTTTATTTTTCATTTTTAGTTTTTTATTTTCATTTTTCATTTTTAATTTTCTATTTTTCCTTTTGCATTTTTCTTTTTTCATTTTTATTTTTCATTTTTCAATTTTGTTTTGATGTTTCACTTTTCATTTTTATTTTTCATTTCTTATTTTTTATTTTTAATTTTTCAATTTTTATTTTTTATATTTCATTTTTCATTTCTCATTTTTCATTTTTCATTTTTCATTTTTTTTAATTTTTAATTTTTCGTTTTTAATTTTTAATTTTTCATCTTTAGTTTTTCATTTTTCATTTTTCATTTTTCATTTTTCATTTTTCATTTTTCATCTTTAGTTTTTAATTTTTCATGTTTCTTTCATTTTATTTCCAATTTTTTATTTTAAAAATTTTATATTTCATTTTTCATTTTATTTTTCGTTTTTTTTTTGAATTTTTTAATTCTCATTTTTCTTTTTTCATTTTTTATTTTTCATTTCTCATTTTTAATTTTTTATATTTTATTTTTCATTTTTCGTTTTTAAATTTTACTTTTCATTTTTCAATTTCATTTTTCATTTCTTATTTTTTATTTGTCATTTTTCAATTTTTATTTTTAATTTTTTATTTTTCATTTTTCATTTTTAATTTTTCTTTCATTTTTTATTTTTAATTTTTTATTTTAACTCTTTTTTTATTTTTCATTTTTTATTTTTATTTCTCATCTTTTATATTTCATTTTTCATTTTCAAACAGGTTATTACACATCATAATTTTTTTACGAATACAATCATAAGTCACACCGATTTTGTCTTACGTCTCACATGTTATGCTTTTTTTGTGATTGTATTGTGAAATAGAAATTTACCCCCCTGCACGTATAGATGTTTACACGTCAAGAATTACAGTTTGTTTTAGGGTTTCATATTAGTCTAAAAGCAATCGCGCGATTTTTAATTCCAAATTTTTGCCTGTGGCGCCTTTTTTCGTCTTTATTTAAATAAAAATTTGGAATAAAAAATCGCGCGGTTTTTCATTCCAAATTTTCGCCTGCGGCTCTCATTTTTTTGTCTTTGTTTAAATGAAGATTTGGAATAAAAAAAAAACGCGCGATTTTTTATTCTAAATTTTCGCCTGCGGCGGTCAGTTTTTCGTCTTTGTTTAAATGAAAATTTGATATAAAAAAAAATCGCGCGATTTTTTATTCCAAATTTTCGCCTGCGGCTGTCATTTTTTCGTCTTTATTTAAAAGAAAAATTTGGAATACAAAATCGTGCGATTTTTTCATTCAACACTCTGTTTTTATTATCTTGTCATTTGTGCATTCTCATTTTATTAATCACGGAATTGTTTACTTTTTTGAGACTACGCCTCAAGTTTTTCTGCCCATATTGCAGACAAATAGTTGACGGGGACTGCAAAATTTTTCAGTAATTTACTATATTTTTCATATATTTTGTATTTATAACGATATCGTCAGAACTATATATGACTGTTATTTTTTTTTCCATTTTTACTTCTTTTTTGATATTTCAGAATTCATATTTTTATTCAATGAAATCATTGAAGTCAACATAATTTTTCTATTTTTAATCTTTGTAAAAAAAATTCGGCAGGCGTTATTGCACTTTCAGGAGTGCTATGAAGTCTACAAAAACTGCAATAAAATCCGCCAAGTGTAATCGCACTTTTGGGAGTGCAATAACGCCCGTAGGCATTAGAACACTATACGAAGTGCTATAACGCCCGCACTCCTTACAGCACAGGGCATTATTGCATGCACCCATGTAACCATCTAGCAATTAACGATTCTTTTATTTCACTTTTTAAAAATCAAACAGAAAGCGTCATCTATGTATCACAAATTTGTGGGGTTGTTGAATTATTTATTAGATACGTTCATATCATGAAATTTTTAACATTTTACAGTAAAGGGTTGTTGAATTAGCTGAAAAAATTTTACATCATAATTTTTTCACCAATACATTCATAAGTCACACAGATTTATCTTTCGGCTCAAAACTGTGTGATTGTATTGTGAAATAGATGTATAGGTGTTTACACATAAAAAAAAAAAAAAAAAAATTAAAAATACCATACTGAGAAAAATAACACACGTGCGGCTTTCAAGATATTTTGGGGCGCTTAAAATATTTCCTTATGCTTAACTAAAAAAATGTAAACCAAGCTAAAAATGAAATAAAGATGGATTTATTATTTTATAAAAAAAAAAATAAAAATAAGTATATTATTCTTGTAGTATCAGTAGTAATAACAAGTATGTATGTGTATACTCCATTGGAGATGATTTTAATCAGAATCAATGTAGACGTCGCTGTATATGGTTTTATGAGAAATCATTTCTCTGTAGCCTACCACCTCTACTTTCGGATCAAGCTTATGGCAATAACACAATTTCTCGGTCATCCAGATGTTTGCATTGCAGAATCAAGAGAGATTTTTGTGTAATATTTCACCTCTGGATGTTGTTATTATTTGGTGAATATCTATTGTGTCATGAACGGGTTTCACATTTTGGGCAATATTTTGTTCATACTGAAAGATTGCTTTGGAGCTACGTAAAATAATTCCACATTAGTTTTACCTAAAAGCGAGTGCTACAATTTGCTATGTCTTCTCCGTGAGCGTCTGCTGTTCGCTTAATGCCAGCACCCAAACCATCGGCTGCACCCTTTCGACTTTTCAAAAAATTACCACGTCGAGCATTTAAAATTTTTCTCAAAAATTAATTACAAAAAGAGAAAAACTTAATTTTTTACTTGTATTGAGAAGATGGCCCATTAAAAAAAAAGTGTACTACTGTTATTTGAGGAGAACAATCTTTTACATGACCCAATATTGGTTTATGATTATTTTTTATAACTAATTAGTTGGACCTAAGAGATTGGGCTCTAAACGCATGGTATAAGGCATCGTATAGGCGGTCTGGACCGATTATAATTTCTTGCTTGTTTTAATATATATATTTTCCGTTCGCGAATCTTTAATTTTGTACATAACTTCCACAAAAATTTTGTTTTTCATTATGTAGCTAAAAGAATTAACTTTTCGCTCAAGTCTCTAGGTAACTTAACTTTGCTCTTAAGTCCATTTTTCAAATTATGAATGAAAATTAAAATATATATATAATGCTCACTGAACTAAGTACTTGTTGCTTTGGTGATGACCTCAATTGTTAAAATTTTGGTCGTTGAATGAATTACAAAAAAATGTAGCATCTAAGATATTAATATTTGCTAAGAAACCAACTTCTAATAATTTTAATCTTAAACCCAGAATTTTAATTGTATTTTGTTTTTCCCTGAAATAATTTATGACTTGCTTCACTTTAACTGCCTCTGATTTTAAATTTATAAACTGAAACTCTGCTCTACCGCAAAATAAATAAACAATATAAATAAATATTCTCCTTTAAACTCCCAAGAGCCATAAAGGAAAAAAAAAAAGAATAAAATTTATCTTTTACTCATTATTTTAAAATTTCTATACAAATTTCTTTACATGCATTATTTCTACTCAATTTCCACTTGTCTTGTTGTTAGTGGTGGGGTGTTTTAACGTTGACATTACTGCTTTTGTTGTTGCTGCTGTCCTTGGTATTTTATACACTGCTGTATTTTGACTTAAAGGCATACAATTTCCTCTCACTTTTGTTCATTATGATACTCGGGCCACCATGTTGTAGTCATTGCCATCATATCATCATTATTATAATCATAATCATTATAGTGATGCAAATGATCATTGTGTTTATTTTGAATACATTGTTGTTGCTTTGAAAAATGTTGTTGTATTTTATTTTGCACCGTATTGTATATTTTGTTTATTGTTCCTGTAACTTCCCAAAATACATTTAATATTCTTTCCTCTGTGCACATGTAGTCACCGTATGATGCTTTCCGTTACTTTGTACGGCTCCACTGCTGGATGTGCGTTATCATTAACACCAACAACATTATGCACACAAAACACTGCTCGTTATTTGGTTATGTCACTTTGTAAGCTGGCAAATACAATAGCAAACTTTTAGAAGAAATAACATAATGGGTGTTTTGGCCGGAATGGGAAGTATTATCTCTGCACCCTTTTAAAGGAAAGCTTAGGATAGATTGTAAGTCATTTAAATAGAGTTTCTGGATACAGTATAAGACAAATTTCTAAAGACTTTCATAGAATACTTCTGGGCGGGACTATATAGTATATAAATATAACTTTTGAGTAAGTAATTATGGAAAATTTTCGGTAAAAATATCTCAAACTTGAAATACTCGTAACAACAATTTTCCCACTTTTGTGTAGACGGTGTCTGACCTTACTCCAGTCGTAATTCGTCATACCACAATATTAGCCGGATATCTATGAAATTTGAAGTATCCTCATATTTTCAAATTTAACAAGTAAGAAAATTATAGTCGGTCTAGACCGACTATACGAAATCCTAAACCATGGGTTTAGAGACCCTATCTCTATAGAAAATAAGCATAAACCAAATTTGAGTGGCATTGTTATTAATTTTGTTTCCTTTGAATATGAAGAAGATTATATCGGATGCTATATTTATATGGGGACTTGGTTCGAAAATTGGACCGATCCTGACCATATTTCATAAGGTCACTTATTTTCTGCAGGAATATATAAATACTAAATTTGAGAAAAGGCTATGCACTATTTTGTTTTTGATAGATTTAAGTGTGATCGGGAAGCAGCTTTATGTGGGGGTTATCACTAAGAATTGTCCTATAGGGTTTAATTTTGGACTACCGACTAATGGGGGTAATAAACATACACAAACCCAATTTGAGCGAGATCTATATGATAATTTGGATCTTGTGACACTTTAAGTCGAGTTTAGAGGGGTCATTTGTATGGGGACTAGGTCTCAACACCGATTTTCACCAATTTCAACAGTATTCATGCCATGGCTGATGGAGGCTTATGTACCAAATTTCATGAAAATATATTCATATTTGCAATCTGTAGTTTGATTACAAAGTTTACATAGACACACAGACGGACGGACGACGGACATCGCTAAATCCACCAGAAGGTGATTCTGAGTCGATCGCTATAATAAGAGATGGGGCTAGGTCAAATTTTGTTGGTAGTTACGAACATCAGCACAAAGTCATTAGACCCTGACCACATAGTGGTATATGGTGTAAAAAGTTTAAATTTTTACCATGTGTTCCTAAAATATTTTTTGTAAATTGATGCTGAATTTCAATGGAACGTATATTTTCATACATTTGTACGGAAAGTGGTCGAGTTCTTTCGAGTAGTAGTTCGCCAACCGCACAATTTTTGTCAGAATACTTTGAAATTTTACGAAGATGATGTCGATTTATTGCCAATTACAAAAAGTAAAAAAAAAGTCGTGATGGAAGTTTTTTTTTTTTTTTTTTTGTAAAATTACAGCAAACTTAAAATAAAAGCAAATTTTCAAACATTTGTTGTTCTTCGCACGGAGCTCAGTTTTAATCGGAATGGCTTAATTTTTTTAATGAGTCTACTGCGAATATCGCAAATTACGGGCAGCTTAAAAAAATTTTTTGTTTGTTTTTTTTTTGTACATTCATTTTTTTTTTGTCGAGTAGTATGAGGGCGGTCTCGAAACAACCCGCCTTGACGTATAGATGGCGGCAGTAATTAAAAAAATACTTTGGCACTTTGTTTAGTAAGTTTTTTTTTTTGAGCCATCAGAATTAAACTACACAGTGAATTTGTAAACATGAAAAAAATAGTCATAATTATATAAATCAATACTTTCATTTGAAAGGTCTCAGTTCAACCAATATTAAAGCTGAGATAGATTTTATGCTGAGGGAGTCTGAGGAAGTCTGTAGTGTTCAACCAATTGAAGTGGCCACTCCGGGCATGGTTAAGAAAATCCACAAAATGGTATTAAGTGATCGTCGGCTGAAGGTGCTATATATTGCATATTGGCCGAAATTTGGATATGAGAAAGCCATCCGCAAGATCGGTGCCGCCTTTACTCAGAATAGAACAAAACAGCGTTGTGAAGATATTTAAATTGAGTGTTTGGCGGTGATTCACTGCATCAAAGTCTAGTATTTGCGTCGATTCGTAACCGTAGATGAACCATGGGTCCACCACAAATGAATATTTGAAATAGTGGACTGAAATGGGATTATCATGTCTAACGAAGCCGAAAATAATTACATCTGCAAGGAAGTTTATGGCGTCTGTTTATTTCGGGGTTGAGCGTGGAATAATTCTGTATGGTCACAAGCATAAACTGCCTAAGTCGAAAAATCACTCCTACAAGAAAAATAACTTTTTATATAATTACGACTTAGGACAGTATATCTATAATATTAATAGGATATGCGATATTTTGTGACCGATGTTTTATTCTACCGTTTTATCCCGATTTTGACCAAACGTATACTATTTCAAATGTATTTCTTTCTAGCCGATTTGCAGATTTACAGATTTTTAAATTTTTTCCTTTATTTTGAGTAAATTGCATTTAAAGTTGCTACTAACACATACATAAAATTATACAATGCTATGTGTGTGTTTATTAAATTTGTTAATGTGTTTGTAATAAAAATGAGTTTGTTTTTTGTGTTGATTTGTTAATTGGCTATAATTGATTAGCATACTTTTAGGGTCGTTATTTAATGAAAAAATAAAATTTTCTAGAATTTGCGCTCGAATTTCAAGGACTGGAATCTGCTAGTTTTTATTAATATCTTTTTAAAAAACAGTGTTATAGAAATGGGGACTTCATGTGAAAATAAAACGTTTTTAGTAGAATATGACAGCATACATAACTCAAATCGTTATTAGTTGACTTAGGCGCTTATCTCGGTTAAATTTGTGTTGTTTATGATTTTACGCCCATTTATAAGACCCTATAGGACAATTTTTAGTCATATTCCTCATATAAAGCTGCTTCCCGATCTTCTTCTAAATCTATAAAAAAAAACAAAAATATTGCACAGATTTTACTCAAATTTGGTTTGTATATGTTTTTGCAAATTATAGGTAACTTTACCAATTATGGTCAGGATCGGTCCATTTTCCTACGTAATCCCCATATGAATATAGCACCCGATATGAACGTTTTCACATCTGCAGCCAAAAAAATTAATAACAATGCCATTCAAATTTGGTTCATGTATATTTTCTATATCCAATTAGTTGGACCTAAGAGATAGGGGCCTTAAACGCATGGTATAGGGTATCGTATATCAGTCAGAACCAACTGTAATTTTCTTACTGGTTTTTGAGTATCTTCAAAAAGGAAAACAGATCAATGACGAGTATTACTTCAGCGTTTAAGTGATAAAATTAAGGAAAAAAGACCGCACTTGCCGATAAAGAAAGTTTTGTTTAAACAAGACAATTCACGAGTGTACACATACACCATGCATCAGTGGCCGAATTGCTTTATCATGCTTATTTCGTAAAATTTAGCAGCATCGGATTATTTTCTATTTCTTGAAAGCATGGCTCAGTGGTAAAAGATTTGGGGACAACGAAAGGGTGGAGTCGGGAGATGGACAGGTCGAAGCTACTGAATATTACTGGGACAAGGGTATCGAGCTAAAACAAAATTATGTTGAGAAATATAGGATATTTTTACCAAATTTTTTGTGTTTTAATTTTTCATGTCGGGTTGTTCTGGGAGCGTCCTTGTAGTTATTCTAAGCTTCAGTTTTTGGAGGACTGCTTTGCAATCTGATGTAAATATTCCTCTTTCTATATTTCTATATATATATATATATCTGTCAAAGGAATATATTTTTTTGGTAACTGATTGATCTGAAAAATACCATTAAACTTCACAAAATTTCATGTTTCACACATTTGTATAGAAAGTGGTAAATATCAGTCATTTAGTCATATCGGTTTAGTCGGAATGGTTTTGAATCTCTAATAAATAATTTATAGTGGATTACATACATTGTTAAAATTATTATTTTTTTTTTTTTTTTTGAGTTAGAAATAAATCAGTTTCAATATCAAATGTTTTTACTTTAAATAAAGAAAGAAAACCATTGGAATATTTGTTTCAAAAATTGATATATTTTCATGCAGAAATGTAAGTTTAACAAAACAAATTGTTTCAAGTAAAGAACAAGAAGTATATTTTAGTATGCAAAGTGTAAACATATACAAAACCTATTTTGTTTCAAAATTGTTTTATGTTTTAGTTTGTTATGGTGGGTAAGGTTTGATAGCATAACTTTTTGCTTGGATTCTCATTACATTGGTATCACAGCAAAGATATATGAATTTACTTTCTAACGAGCAAACTGCATTTGGTTACTGTTGAGGGTTGATGAGTCTGATCTTTGACGAAGCCAAAATTTTTATTTATTTATTTCTTACTAGCAGATTCCAGCGCCCGAAATTCGAGTGCAATTTCTGGGCAGCTTTATTTTCCAACTTAGCCAATTCACAAACCAACACTTTTTTTGGTTCACTATTATTGTGAATGAAGATAAAAAACTCACTACCAAACACATTAATAAATTTATTAAAAACACACATATCATATGTATAATTTTATGTATGTGTTAGTAGCAATTTTAAATGCAATTTACTTAAAATAAAGGACAAAATTTAAAAATTTGTAAATCTGAAAAACAGCTAAAAAGAAATACGTTTCAAATAACATACGTTTGGTCAAAATCAGAATAAAACTGTAGAACAAAACATCGGTCACAAGAAATCGCTTAGCCTATTAATATTATAGATTTAAAGTCTATGGAAGTACAAATTTACTTACTGACTAATATATATATAGTGTATAAAGTAAATTTAACAAATAAAATAATAACTAAATATTTAATTATTATAATTTTACGTTTCAAAGATTCCTTATTTTTGGACAAGTATACGACGTGGTAAATTGCTCACACAACCAGCGAAATGGAGCATTATTAGGACAGTTAAATTGAAAATAATTAATATTTAAGAGCTTAAAGTTTCTCGTAGGTCTCGATGGTATTTTAATTTGAATTGTACTTAACAAGTAATTGCAGTCAATGAATTGTCGCCATGAAATACACTACGTTGAAAGGAATTGCTAAGTATTGTTCTATGACTCTCAGCATCGGTAACTTGATAAGAGCAAGTCTGGATTCATAAGAGGGTAAGGCATGGGAGTTCCAATCAAATTCACGTGTACAGAATAAAAGAAATTGTTTCTGGACAGATTCGACGAAATTTGTATGAATAATGTAACACGGATCCCATATTATAGAGCCATATTCCAGGATAGGATGAACCTGGGATGATATAGCTGTTCGGTTGCATATGGATCAGAAACATATTTACTCCATCGCTAGTCTACGATCTAATAAAATGCCAAGATCTGAGAATGTATCAACCGAGTCGAATTCACTTTCATTCACAAAATAAGTAGTATGTAGATTTTTATACCTGTAAAAGGACATATGCTTGCACTTTTTATATTAAATCGGATTGTAGCAAAAATATTGAAAGTAATTTTGAAGTGAGGAAAATAGTTTGACATCATCAGCGTATAAGAGAATTTTAGTCTGTTGAATAACAGAAGGGAGATCACTAATAAATAAAGTAAAAAGTTCTGGACCAAGTTGACTTTCTTGTGGAACGCCAGAAAATACTTCGTTTTTTTAGAGACATCCCCTAATCCATTTTTTTTTTTTATATCAAAATGCTTCAATATTTCAGGAAAGTAATATTTTAATATAACTGACTCGAAAACGTATTAACTAATACCATGTATATTGCATTTTTTTAAATGATATAAAACATCTATAGAGTACTTATTTTCATACATTTTTATGGAAAGTGATTGCGCTTTTCCGATTGGGCCTCGTTAGCGGCATTTAATTAATAACTTCTAAACGAAAAAAGATATCTTCAGTCGGTTTTTTTTCACAGCTCTTAAAAAAGTCATAGAATATTTAAAAAAACAAAATTTTTTTTAAATTTATTTTTTTAATTTTTAAAATTTTTTTTAATTTTTTTTTAATTTCAAATTTTTTTTTTTAACTTCAATAAACAAATTTTATAAATCAAAATTATCTTCGGAATCTTTTTAATCTTTTTTTTAATTTTTTTTAAATTTTTTTTAATTTCAAAAATTTTTTTTTAACTTCAATAAACAAATTTTATAAATCAAAATTATCTTCGGAATCTTCGGAATCAGAATCAGGCATATCTAGATGCTTCAGTAAAATCAAGCTCTTAACATCATCGTCCATAATAATATTTTTTGCAGACGAAATTGAAGACCCATTTGACAATGAAGATATCAAAGGGTCAGACGAAACTAATAAAGCATTTATGATATCTTCCATTGTATTTTTCCTGCAATTTTTTCTTGTATTGCTCTCGCGTATGTTTCGATAGTCCTTGTTCCTGGCTTCAAGAGCTTCTTCGGACATCATACCAATCGGAAGGGAAAAATGGTTTATTATATCTGCTCCATGAATTAAAATTCTGTGAACAGACGATGGCATGTAAAACCAGGAGTATGCTTTAACAAAAATTTCGGCAGTTTCCAATGCGTACGATCCGAATGCGTCCGAATTTATGTCGTATCCACAAGCCAATGCTCGTAAGACTACGCTAAATCGATATATTAAATCATAGCTTACTCCTGTTATACGAGCAGCCAAATTTGGTTGTTGGAAAAACCACCTTGCAGTGTTTCCGTTGTTCGTGCTGCCAGTACCAGCCATTGGTATATCCACCAACAAATGCATTTCTTCCCTTAGCTTCTGCTGAATACTTCTTTTATTTTGTTCAACGACATCCTTGTCAGCACCACGAGCTTGCCACTTTTGTATTGGTATTCTATATGCAATGTGCAAAACACACTCGAAAAACCTAATCCATGCGTGGAGACTTGATAAGCCATAATCAAATGGGTTTGCATTAATAGGAAAGCTTTTCACCAAATTTAGATCGTTCATATTTTTGGGAGTCGCGCCACAGATTCCGCATGTTTGCGAAGCCGATTCCGATATGACACTGAACGTTTTGGTATCAAGCATGGTCATATGAAATTGGTGATCAATTCTTAAGGTACTCACAAATGTTGGAAAAATATTTAATATTTGGCTGTTAATGTTTTGAATTTCTCTGCGAGACAAGTCTGCCGGTTCTTTCTCGCAAAGTAATTTAATGGGTCGACAATATCGGGTAGAAGAAGGCCGATTATTTTTCCATAAAACTGTCGGTCCTTTCTGCACTATCAATGGTACCATACAAATTGAAAATAAATATTGATCTATCATGTCTCCATCGAAGTCATTAAATTTTTGCCTGTAAGTAAAATGGCCGCTGCTGCCATCACAACCCCATTTGTAGGTAGCAGTTAATTGGGTGTTATTATTATTTTCAATATGGTTTTGAAAACTTTCTGGGTGTGCTTCAATAATCCTAGCAATCGTATGGTCTACTTAGCTTTGTAATGGTACTTCAGCGAAATGATCAGTGACCGTGATGACACTAGGATAGCATTTTTTTTTTCGCACAACGCATTTTGTCGTAGCATGGATATATATCGGCGTTTTGCCCTTTAGCGGCTCTCTTTGACAAATTCCATGTGTACTTGGTATGCCCAACATCTACAAATAGCGCCAGTGCTTTTTCATCAGAAAATTTTGTCGGTAGAAGCTGAGGGGTACTCATACTTTTCAAAATCTTACCGCTAAACTCTTCGTCGGCGTTTACCATTGACACCACCTGTGAAGCACTACCTTTTCCACCTTTATACAAGCTGAAGCTTGCAGCTACCAACAATGCTTCTGATGGCACATCTTCAGTAAGGCCTGACAATTTCTTAACTTGCGTTTTTTTGCAACACTCCGAAATATCTTTTTGTGGACGTCCAATAATTTCGGAAGATGATCTTTCAATCAATACTAACGGCGTATCTAGCCATTCCTGGTTTTTGTTTAAAAAAAAACCTTATTTCTTCTACAGTTTTTCCACTTTTCTACAAGCTTACTATTAAAATTTCGCAGCTTTTTGCCAATCTCGTACTGCTCCTCCTGAGTATATTTAAGGTTTTTGAGAACAGTACCAAATACAAAGTTTTCCATGGTGAGAAACTTCTTGGTTGGGATCGCTTCTTCATGCCATACTAAAAAAAGTACCCGTTTTGCTACCGACATTGTTCCTAAAAAGTGCCATGATTTAAAGGTTAGCAGGTAATAGCAGTTCATATTACACATTTTGGACGCACAATGACTCATACTTCTAGCTAAAAAAAAAGTTAGACCGAATCCGTGCGAATCTTGTAAGTTCTACTCCACGAACGACAGGTGCACGCTAGTGCGGGCTAGTTGTTAATACACTTAATTACCACTACGTTTTATGAACAACACATTTATAGACCGGTCACAAACACTGATTTTTTATGTATTTTTAATAAAAAGCCACACTTTTAATAAAACAAGTAAAAATTGTAAATTTCCAAGGAGCTCGAAATCAATGCGCACAAAGCACTTGCTAAAACATATTTTGTGTTTGATAGCTTACAGCTGATGATAGGCTGATCGTAGAGCTTATAAAAAACCGCCAAAAATCTAATCAAAGCATCTGTTTTCGATTTGTGAAAAAAAATTAACGCTTTTTCAAATTTGAAAATTTGAATTAAATGCCGCTAGCGAGGCCCAATCGCCCACTGTGGGACAGTCCTATTCAAGTAAAGTTTAAGGGTGATATTCCTGGTACGTGTACGCTTTCAAAAAATATATACTTGTTATACTAAATATTTATACTCATCTTTTTACATGCTTTCAAACATGAAAAATGTTAGTCGTTATTACTCTGGCTACTCGTTCAGCTCGAGCTAGACTGTAGGCTTCACTATACACTTTTTATAAATGTTAGAATGATAACATCCGACTGCCGGCTGAATCTGAAAATGGTGCAATATTATATAGTGGTCAGATCTATGTGTCAGATCTGTTGACAAACTGGGGCTTCAAAATCGAGGAATCCTCTTAATTGGCACGGTTTGAAAATTCAAGTTTGTGCAATCTCAGTCGAGTTTTAAAAAAATTTTTTTCTAAATATCGAGTGAAAAATTTTTGTGAAATAAAACTAAATTTTATAGCGATTTTTTCTGTACTTTACTTCAGTTTAAATTTAAAATTTTGTTTGTTTTCTGAAAACATTAAAATGAGTAAAAAAAAAAAAAAAACAAACACTGAGCAAAACAGAAATTGTAATACAATATGGACAGTGTAGTTCGCATTTGTGGAAGTTAATGGGAATCCGCAATATCTTATTTGTAATTTGAGACTTCAGATCAATAAATCCAGTAATATCAAGCGACACTTTCATGGAAAGTGTCCAATGAAAAGCATTTAGATGATTGTTGAAGAATTACACTGGATAAAATTTTTTTTTTTGGACGAAGTCTTCATCGTATACAACAGTAGCAACTTTTGCATTGTACTTTGAATTCGTAAAAGCCCTTTACAGATGTCGAATTTGTAAAAAACTGTATGTACAAAAGATAGCGGGAATGGTTAAAGAACGAATCACAATCATTGCTAGTATGCAAGTTACTGATATTAATTCCGCAGAACTCAAAGCTCTTGCTGTTGGTGAATTACTTGCCATCACTAATGTAGTGATGTAGTAGTCGATGAATTCTTTTGCCCAACGTTTTATAAAAGTAAGAACTCCATGAATTAATTTAGCATCCAATAGCATCCATCGATTCAACCGATTCCTGCGGTCAACCACCTAGGGAATATGAACCAACAGTGCATGTGTTTGCATTTGTTCAAATTTTAATCCATTAAGTTTCAACTGTATCAAAGCCTTTCCCGAAATAGCTATTGCAGAATTAAAATTGGAGCCTGTGGAAATAAAATATAAAAAGTATTTGGATAGAAAAACTAGGTCACATATTAACGGGTATTAAAGTAAATCAATAAAGTATGCAGGACACACTTCAGGATAAAAAATTCGGGTGCTGGACTCATTTTCAGCTACCTATTTGAAAAATAGGTCTATTAACACTTTTTGGTTCAACGCACAATTGTGAAAAATTTAGTGATGAGAGATCGAAATATTTGTTACAATTTATTGAGGAGATGCAAGTGCTAAAATCACATTATACACTAATAGTTTTAAAATACAGGTCATATTTATAAACTATTATATCTATAATATGTTCCGCTCAGCCCTTGACAATCGAGTGCAAATTCTAGAAAAAATTTTTTTTTTAATTCATAAAAAAAATTATAAGAGACTAAAGGTACGCTAACCAAATTTAACCAATTCACAATTCAACACAAATGTAATAAACACACACAGTATTGTATAGTTTTTAAGTTAAAGCTTAAATAGCAACTTTAAATGAATTTTACTGAAAAAAAATGTACCAGATGTTGCACATCTGTAAATATGGTGAACTTCTGCAAAGAATTACTTTTGAAATGGTATATCTTTTGTCAAAATCGGTTGGTAATTGCAGCTGTAAAATATGTCACAAAAAATCGCATTGCCTCTTAATATTATAGATAAAAACTACTTCTAAAGTAATACTTACTACCAACTAATTTATGTTTATCAAAATTAGTAAAGCAAATAAAAATCTGTTTCATTTTCATTAATACAATTATAACAAGTAAGAAAATTATAGTCGATCTGGACCGACTATACGATACCCTATACCATGCGTTTAGAGCTCCTATCTCTCAGGCTCAACTAACTGGACATAGAAAATTAGCATAAACCAAATCTGAGTTGGATTTTTATTAATTTTTTTGGCTGCAGATATGAAAAAGTTCATATCGGATGCTATATCTATATGGGGACTAGGCCCAAAAATGGACCGATCCTGACCATGTTTGATAAAGTCTCTTGTATTTTGCAAAAACATATCCAAACAAAATTCGAAAAGAATTCGTGCATTATTTTTGTATTTTGATAGATTTAAGTGAAGATCGGGAAGCAGCTCTATATGGGGCCTATGACTAAGAGTTGTCCCATAGAGATAATTTTATGATAATTTGGATCTTAAGGCAATTTATGTTGATTTCATAGGGGTCATGGGGGCTATGTCTGAACATTGACCGATTCTCACCAATCGGCCGATAAAAGCTTATATACCAAATTTCATCAAAATATATTCATATTTGCGACCTGCAGTTTGATTACAAGCTTTACATGGACACACAGACGGATGAACGGACATCGTTAAATCGAGTCAGATAGTGATTCTGACCCGATCGGTATAATAAAAGATGGGTCTAGGTCAAATATTTTTGATAGTTACAAACAGCAGCACAAAGTCATTATACCCAAACCACATAGTGGTATAGGGTATAAAAATTCTAGAGTAGCCTTGCCCCCTGTTGCTGGACAAGAAGTCAAATGACGTGCAAGCAGGGCCTTGTATTGTACACCGATACCGATAAAATGTATGTCTTATAAGAACAATGTAAATAAATTCACGCATTTTATGTAGGAAAAACATCATCACAAAAGTGTGAGTAAAACGCATATGCGTAGACATATTTTGATGTTTCTTTTTAACGCATGGACGAGCATAGGACAACTTATTTTCATATATATAAAACTTTAAATGCTGATTGTAAAAGTGATATTTATTTAGATAAGTATAAAACATCATATCTATATATGTTGCGGCTCTTAATTGTATGGAAAAAGTTCTCTAACGCTGGTCTAAACAGTAAAACTTTATCCCTCAAAATAAATAATAAAATTTTTATATCATTATTCAATGGAGTAGGCACAATTCTTTAAGAAAAAAAGTCCGATCACAGGGGAGATTTGTAAACAGTAATTAAAGATGTAAACAGAAAGCGTATCGTATTTTTATTGGTTATCTTTTATACCCTATACCACTATGTGGTTTGGGTATAATGACTTTGTGCTGCTGTTTGTAACAACCAAAAATATTTGACCTAGACCCATCTTTAATTATACCGATCGAATCAGAATCACTTTCTGAGTTGATTTAACAATGTCCGTCCGTCCGTCCGTCCGTCCGTCTGTGTGTTCATGTAAACCTTGTAATCAAACTGCAGGTCGCAAATATGGATACATTTTGATGAAATTTGGTACGTAAGCTTTTATCGGGCATAAGATGAACGCTATTGAAATTGGTGAGAATCGGTCCATGTTCAGATCTAGCCCCCATACAAATTACCTCTATGAAATTGACATAAATTGCCATAAGATCCAAATTGTCATATAGATCTTACTCAAATTGGGTTTGTATGCGTTCATCACATCCATTAATGGTAGTCCAAAAATGATCCCTTTGGCCCCATATAGAGCTGCTTCCCGATCTTCACTTAAATCTATTAAAAACAAAAATATTGCACTGATTCTTCTCAAATTTTGTTTGTATATATTTTTGCAAAATAAAAGAGACTTTACCAAACATGATCAGGATTGGTCCATTTTTGGACCTAGTCCCCATATAGATATAGCATCCGATATGAACTTTTTCATATCTGCAGCCAAAAAAAATTAATAAAAATCCCACTCAAATTTGGTTTTTGCTTATTTTCTATGTCCAGTTAGTTGGGCCTAAGAGATAGGGTTTCTAAACGCATGGTATATCGTATAGTCGGTCTAGACAGACTATAATTTTTTTACTTGTTATTTTTTATTTTTCATATTTAATTTTTTCTTCAGTTTTCAGTTTCCAATTTTTATTTTTCTTTTTTCATTTCTTATTGTTAATTTTTATACCCTATACCACTATGTGGTTTGGGTATAATGACTTTGTGCTGCTGTTTGTAACAACCAAAAATATTTGACCTAGACCCATCTTTAATTATACCGATCGAATCAGAATCACTTTCTGAGTTGATTTAACAATGTCCGTCCGTCCGTCCGTCCGTCCGTCCGTCCGTCCGTCCGTCCGTCCGTCTGTGTGTCCATGTAAAGCTTGTAATCAAACTGCAGGTCGCAAATATGAACATATTTTGATGAAATTTGGTATATAAGCTTTTATCGGCCATTGGATGAACGCTATTGAAATTGGTGAGAATCGGTCCATGTTCAGACCTAGCCCCCATACAAATTACCCATATGAAATCGACATAAATTGCCATAAGATCCAAATTGTCATATAGATCTTACTCAAATTGGGTTTGTATGCGTTCATTACATCCACTAATGAATAGTCCAAAAATGATCCCTTTGACCCCATATAGAGCTGCTTCCCGATCTTCACTTAAATCTATTAAAAAACAAAAATATTGCACTGATTCTTCTCAAATTTTGTTTGTAAATATTTTTGCAAAATACAAGAGACTTTACCAAACATGATCAGGATCGGTCCATTTTTGGACCTAGTCCCTTTATAGATATAGCATCCGATATGAACTTTTTCATATCTGCAGCCAAAAAAAATTAATAAAAATCCCACTCAAATTTGGTTTTTGCTTATTTTCAATGTCCAGTTAGTTGGGCCTAAGAGATAGGGTTTCTAAACGCATGGTATAGGGAATCGTATAGTCGGTCTAGACCGACTGTAATTTTCTTACTTGTTTATTTTTAATTTAATTTGAGTTGATTTAACAATGTCCGTCTGTGTGTCCATGTAAACCTTGTAATCAAACTGCAGGTCGCAAATATGAATATGTTTTGATGAAGTTTGGTATATAAGCTTTTATTGGCCATGGGATGAACGCTATTGAAATTGGTGAGAATCGGTCTATGTTCAGACCTAGCTCCCATACAAATTACCCCTATGAAATCGACATAAATTGCCATAAGATCCAAATTGTTATATAGATCTTACTCAAATTGGGTTTGTATGCGTTCATTACATCCACTAATGAGTAGTCCAAAAATGACGCCTTTGGCCCCACATAGACTGCTTCCCGATCTTCACTTAAATCTATTAAAAACAAAAATAATGCACTGATTCTTCTCAAATTTTGTTTGTATATATTTTTCCAAAATACAAGAGACTTTACCAAACGTGATCAGGATTGGTCCATTTTTGGTCCATTTTTGGACCAATCCCCATATAGATATAGCATCCGATATGAACTTTTTCATATCTGCAGCCAAAAAAATTAATAAAAATCCCACTCAAATTTGGTTTTTGCTTATTTTCTATGTCCAGTTAGTTGGGCCTAAGAGATAGGGTTTCTAAACGCATGGTATAGGTCGGTCTAGACCGACTATAATTTTCTTACTTGTTATTTTTTATTTTTCATATTTAATTTTTTCTTCAGTTTTCAGTTTTCAGTTTTCAGTTTCCAATTTTTATTTTACTGTTTTCATTTTTTATTGTTAATTTTTTATTTTTAATTTTTTTATATAATTTTTTATTTTTCATTATTCATTTTTAATTTTAGTTTTTCATTTCTTATTTTTCATGTTGCATTTTTTATTTTTAATTTTTTATTTTTAATTTTTAATTTCCAAACAGCTTATCCTAATATCATAATTTTTTCACCAATACAATCACATTTTGTGTTACGCCTCACAAGTTACGCTCACATCTTACGCTCACATGTTACGCTTACATGTTACGCTGTTTTTCAAATTTACCCCCCTGCGCGTATAGATGTTTACATATCAAAAAGTTGCCCCTATTACAAAATATATGTAAGTATTAATTTAATTACGAATAGGTCAAATTATTTTTTTTTTTTCAAAATTATATATCTTTTAATTTTATTAAAATTTTTTTTATGAATAAATTTTTTGTTTATATATTTTGATTTTAATAAATCCAAACTCGGTTGAGTTAATTTCAGCATGATACACGGTTAAACGAATTTTGGTCGCATCAAATGCTCATGTTTTGGTTTGATTAAATTTAACGTCCCTGGGGTAGTGTAGTAAAATATACAACAACAAGTAATGATGTTGTTACTTCTATATATGTATGTATATAGCAAAATGAAAGTCACATACCGGCATTGAGTGTGTTTAGCATTATTATCATTTTACCGTCCCAATACATTGACAAATACACACACAAGCTACAAATACAGACGCAACAATGACAGAAGTAAACAACAAAATTTTAAGGTGTTCGTTCTATTCCATAGAAAAGCATGACATTGTGCGAGTATATGCGTGTCTGCTGGAGCATAATAATGGGTGACAAATTTAGCTTAACTTCAGTAATGTAGCCACCATATATCTCTCTTCCCCTGTGACAGCCAAAAAAAAAAGAAAAACAAAACAAAAACACTTTACTTTATTGTATTGCGTAAAGGGATGGAGCGCAAGGATCTTCTATGTAATAAGTATCTCACATTTGCAGTGGCTTTAACAAATAACAATAACAAACAACAACAGCAGCAACAGCGAAAGCAACAACAATGATGTTGCCGATGATGATGACGATGATGATGATGATGACTATGAGGACGACCTCATAACCATTACTTCCGCCATCACTTTAAGCTCTAGGGAATATTCGATTTTGGTTTATACATATTTGCATGAAAATTTTATGCGCTCACTCGCTTATGAAATCAATACACTTACAAATGCCGTACATACTAAGTATGAGTATATGTACTGGGGAGGCCCCCGGAGGCCATGGGAAAAAAACCTGTAAGTACTGTAAATGTAAATTTTCATACAGCGTCAGCGATGGTGACAACAGCAGCCGCAGTAAGAACAACAACTACTTGTTTGGACTGAATAAAATTGTATAAATTTGTTCGCAAACCTGTGTGTGTGTGTGCATGTGAATATAAAATGAAATGAAGTATATTTTGTTTTGCTGATTTCAATTTTCTGCGTTTCGAAGAGAAAAACAAAAACAAAAACAAAAATAAAAACAAAAACAACAAAATAAAATAAATTCCGTAACGTTCATTTCACCAGTGAATAATATCGTGTAAAATAATAACAACAAAAACTACGAAGAGAAAAAAGAAACACTGAACTGAAATTAGTGTAAAGTACGTGTAAGCAGTCTGATTCTGGCTGACTGGTTTGGATGGCCTCCTTTCAATTCATATTTGGAATAAGTTTTAAGGCTTTTCATACACTACACAGCAAAATGTAAATAACAAAAAAAAAAAAAAAATCTGAAAGAAAATGAAGTGTAGAAAGCGATATAAGTAACTAAAATAATGTAAAGTATAGAAAATAAATGAAAAAGAAGAAGCTGAAAAAAAATGAAACCATTAAGTTAAACACTTTCGGTTTTACTTAAACGCCTCTTTTACCACCATAAACTGTTTGCCATTTTTTTTTATTTGTTCCGACCCTCGACACATTAAATTGAAAATTTGTGTTAATATTATAGCAGTTGTACTTTTCTGGTTCAGATTTTAAATGAGGAAATATTTTTTGAACTTTAATGATAATGGCAGACATGTTTTATACATTTTTCCACAACAATTTATAGTGTATCGTCCAAGGTGAATGGGTTTTTTTAGTGGAGCATATAAGCATTCACATCTGATATTATGTTTTGAATTACTAAAATTCACACATTAAACTTTTATGGGGGTTTTTTTTGGAAAGGTTCTTAGTTGTAAAAATGTTCTAATTCCAATTAT
This sequence comes from Cordilura impudica, assembly GCA_963682025.1. Classification (NCBI taxonomy): domain Eukaryota; kingdom Metazoa; phylum Arthropoda; class Insecta; order Diptera; family Scathophagidae; genus Cordilura; species Cordilura impudica. Next base: position 17,763,203 of record OY821518.1, read on the forward strand.
TATGGAGGAGGCTAAGAATGCAAATTATGCATCTGCAAAAATTATATGAGTTTATCATCATTGGCTATTGGTATTGAGCCGTAACTGCTTAGGCAGTAGTCAGACCAGATCTTCTAAATAAACTACCAGTTCCTACATGCTCCTTAACTGCGTAGTGTAGCATTAGATTGCATACTGCTGTTGAAAGCGAGTCTCCTTGTTTTTCTCCACTTTTTATCTGGAAGGCATCAGTTGCTTTCGGTTGGATTACAATCTTAACAGTAGTTTTGACTAAAGTTGCGCAGGTAAGTCTTGTGAATTATGATGATATTCCTAATTCGGAAAAAGCTTGAGAAATATAATATTCTATCGATAGTCTCAAACGCTTGCTTGAAGTCTATAAAAAGTAGATGCATGTCGATACCACATTCATAGCAGTTTTCACAGTTCTATTTTAAAAAAATAGTTGATCAGCTGTGAATCTGCCTGGTTTGAATCCACCTTGATATTCTCCTGATATGTTGACTGAAGCTTAAATTTTTCGTTCGGAAAGGATATTCATGAATATTTTGTAACAGACGCCTAAAAGTGTTATTCCTCTATAGTTGTCGCATAGGCTTTTATCACCTTTCTTATGTATTGGTAATATGAGTCCGGCGCATCAGGATGTCGAGATTTGTTCCTGATGCCAGATATTGCTTATTCAGCCGTGATCCCATCTTCTCCAGGCGCCTTATTATTTTTCATTTTGTTAATTGTTCTTAAAATATCTTTTCGGTTTGACGGTATATTTTTTTCATTATCGCATATTTGTGCCATCCGGGCTAAAATATTCCTTCCATCGCTCTAGAATTTGTTTCTCCTCGGGAGCCGTTGCACCGCTTTTGTCTTTACAGGTATTGATCCTGGGGTAGAAACCTTTCGCTTGCTGTCGTAACGTAGAAATCGTTGTTTATATCCTCTGTCTTTGCTTTGGGGGTGTCTTTCCTTTTTTAACTATCTCTTTTATCTCATTCTCTCTGTCTATCTGTCTGTTTGTCGGTCTGTCGTGGGGCAAGTCCATTATCCCTTATCCAGATGATCCGTAACACGCATAGTCCATAATGCAAATTAATTTTGAGGTAGTCACGCATAGTCACGCATAGTCACGCACAGTTAAGGAGTGATCTAAATGTCATTTCCCCTCATACGATCGATCTGAAACCTGGTCCATGCACGTGCTATGAAAAAAAGAATAACTTTGACTTAAAACCCATTTCTTCCTATCCGATCGATCTGAAACTAGGTCGATAGACTTGCTGTGCTTGCACGCATAGTCACGGAGTGACTTAAACTCCATTTCCCCTAATCCGATCCGATCCGATCTGAAACGTTGTCCATACACTTGTTGTGGCCAAAGATTAATTTTAAGATAGTCACACATAGTCACGCACAGTCATGGAGTGATATAAATGTAATTTCCGCTCATCCGATCGATCTGAAGCTTGATCCATACAATTGCTGTGAAATAGGAATAGCATTGACTTAGTCACTCACAGTCACGCATGGTCACGCACAGTCACGGAGTTATTTAAAAACCATTTCCTCTTATCCGATCGATCTGAAACTTGGTCCATACACTTGCTGTGAAAAAAGATTAACTTTGACATAATCACGCACAATCATGCATAGTCACGCACAGTCATGGAGAGATTAAAATCACCCTTTCTTCAACCGATCGATCTGAAACATTATCCATACACTTGCTGTGAAAAAAGGATAAACTTCGGCATAGGCACGCATAGTCACGCCCAGTCACGGAGTGATTTAAGCCCCATTTTCCCTTATCCAATCAATTTGAAACTTGGTCCATAGACTTGTTGTTAGCAAAGATAAATTTTAAAATAGTCACGTAAAGTCACACACAGTCATGCAGGGAATCAAAACTCATGTGCATAAGGAAATAAAGAGCTTTAATAAACACTTTGTTTTTATGAGTTAGATTATTTAGTCTTATTTAGAGCCAATACACTCGCCATCAAACCATTCATTGTTTTTTATCTATTTTTTTTGACACCAACACAATCAGTATCTGCTGTTGTTATTGCAGTCTTGGGACGTTTTCAATCATTAGATTCGCTGATAATCTGGATTGGAATTCGGATGCTGTATTACGTTCATTAAATTTTAAGCTTGGATAAAGTTGTTTTGTTTATTATTGATAAAAGCCTTCCACTTTAATTTTTTCACCTCCGTAATCTGAGAAATTCGGTTTGAAGTAGTTTTTGAAACAACTTCTCTTTTAAAATAAAAAAATCATGTGAGTCGGATCGCAGGCGAGATGTGTAAACATCTAGTAATTAAAGATTTTTTTATAGCACTATCTTAAAATCAAACAGAAAGCGTATCACTTATAGCAATCAACTGCAGGGGCTCTGTTAATATAAAAATATTTATTAATATTTATTATTTTAACCGGTACATTTTTAATTTTTCGTTTTTTATTTTTTATTTTTCGTTTTTCATTTTTCGTTTTTTATTTTTTTTATTTTTAATTTTTTTTCCAATTTTTCATAATTTATTTTTCATTCTTTATTTTCAATTTTCATTTTTTATTTTTCATTTTTTATTTTTCATTTTTCATTTTTAATTTTTAATTTTTTATTTTTATACCCTATACCAGTATGTGGTTTGGGTATAATGACTTTGTGCTGCTGTTTGTAACAACCAAAAATATTTGACCTACACCCATCTTTAATTA